>PVKE010002341.1:0-52944 GCA_004027555.1 Craseonycteris thonglongyai | reverse complement strand
GGTAGACAGAATAGAGAACAGCCCTTTGCTTTACATTTGTTTCCCTGCACTATTCAAGCTTTGTGATCTTGTTGGAAAACATATTTTCTCTATCATGTTGTCTGGTTAAACAACCATCTTTGAACTTCTGTGTCAGCTCCTCAGCAGATAAGGGTTCAGAAGTCACATTTTCTTTTTGGCAGATTATCATATTGTCAGATTTGTCTTTCATTTAGGAGTCTTTGATCTGCAGGAGCTAGAATAAAATGCTAAGAAACCCAGCTTGCAGTGTCACAAATGTAACCTTTCAACTTTGGAGATCGTCTGATAAAGACAATGACCACAGAGAGCTCACATTTCTGACCCTGCTTAGCATGCAAAACGAACCCTAGCATAATTCCAAATTTTTAGCTGTCCCAGAAATTCATGTGCATTTTGGTAGAGGACATATTCTCTAGATTTATCTCATGATGTATTGTGCCCTTATGTTTATAGCCTTGAATTCTGGTTGTCAACGGAGGTTGGAGGTATCCAAGAAAGAAAGAGAGAAGGAAGAAGAAGAAGAAGAAAAAAGAAGCTGAAAAAGGAAGGCATGCCCTTGAATAAAATGAACATCAAAGAAAACTGGATATGAGTTAAACTGAGTTTTATTTGCTATTAAATATATAAGCATGGTTCTAATTTATATGTGCTCTTATTAGTAGTAAACTTATGAAAATACAACCAGGCACCACTGAAAGGCTGTCTTTTTTCTTTCCCCTTTGATTTGTGAGAGATGGAAAGACACCTGCTTAAGGGAGGGGGTAACACTGAAATTCTTTGATTCAGAAATAGGGATTTCCCCATTTCTGATGGTAAACATTAACATGCACATGGGATATTTTCTCTTAAATAAGTGAAGGAGGATCGATCTGAAATATTTATCCTTCACAAAGGCTCTTCTCTATCAAGGTCCTAGGTTATCTGAGAGCAAGATCTCTTTATTCAGACCTTGTTGAGTTGCTGCATTCTCATATCATACTTAAAATAGAGAAACCAAAATACATGGTGAAGTAATAAAAAAAAGGGTATTTGTTTAGAGCAGGAGGAAAAAAGAGAACAAATTATCCAAATCTTCAGGTCCTGTAATTTGTTTTGATATTTTTTTCTTTCTTGAATTTCCCTTATTTAGGCCTTGAACAGGAAGATGGTGTGATTATAAGATAGTGCCCCTTTGAGGTCTGTTTCACTAGCAATTAAAGCTATCAGGTATGTGGAATGTCACCAAACTTTCATACATGCGAAGTACAATTTGTATGAATGGTTTGATGTTGATCTTTTCTGAGCTTCCAATGAAGTATTCAGAACTAAATCCAAAGGCAAATAAGAGTAGTGATCACTTAAATTATTGCTATCTTTGCATTCCATCATAAAGGAATTGAGGTATGTTTTATAGACTTTAAAATATCTGTTTTGAGTTCCTATTGTTTTTTTTTTCTTTTTAATGATAGGCTATATTGATCACTAAGTATGATTACTAGGACCTTTGTTGCTTCCAAACAGTATAAAAGCCACATTTCAAAAATTTTGACTATCTATAATTTTAATGCTTATTTAACAACTAGGGTAGAAGGGGAAATGAGAGGTTTGGGGGCTTGCAATTCTAAAATAACTGCTAAGATAAAGTGGCTAGGTTGTTTTCTTCTGGGCTTTAAAGATACACTATTTGAGACTATTTAAAATTCCAGAGAAAATAATTATAATTCTGGCTATTCTGAAAGCAATTAAAATATTGATAATAAAAAAGATCCCTCATAATCTGTGTATAAACTAGCATATATATCATGTAAATCTCACACTTCCAACATCTTGCACTGGTTTTAGCTGAAATTATTGTAGAACTCTCAAATGATATGATACTATTTACAATAAATCCCGTTATGAAAGATTCAATTTGCAGCAATCAGATGCTAGCTCCTAAGTGATTGCAAGTATTTGAATTTTATCCCACTTCACTGTTCAACGTACAGAAATTGCATCTGTGTGTTTGATCTGTCCTGCTGAGTGCTATCAGCTGCTTGCATCTCTGCCACTATTGTTTTTAAAATGGCAGGAAGGACGTAACTAGTCAAGAGCACTCAGCAGGATGGCTTTCACATGGCATAAGAGAAGCCAGAATTGTCTTATAAAAAAATTAAATATGAACATGTAGTCATCTAATTCGAGCCGTCTGCATACTTGGACAGAATTACCAAAATTATTCATCAGTGAATCTGCATTTAAACTATGTACCGTGGAAAGATTCTGAAACAATCACCACTGAACAGTCTACTTAGAGCTGCCCTAGCTCTGAGCAGTTTGGTCAACCCTCAGGGTGGTAAGGGACCCCGGTGGATGAATGGCTCCGGTAGCTCAGGACCATCTCACTAGACGGCATGAACTCCAGATTATCTTCTGGGAAGTTCTAGAAGTGTTTTCCTGCCTAACACGAAGGGGCAGCCACATTAAAATTTATTTTCCCCGTTCTTGACTTTCCTGCTTAAGATGTTTGAGTTATCACTAAATTGTATGAACATCAGAGCCTAGCCTTCTCAGTGTTTCTTTTCACGAGTACACTCTTCCTGTGGTCTAACCTGCAAGATCGCTACCATCATAAAATGGGTGGATAAAGAGAGAAAATTGTCCCATTTTACTGAAGGAATGAAAGTGAGGATGAAGGAATTTCCAGTGTTTTATTTTATTTTTTTATTATTTTATTTTTTTAAGATTTATTTATTGTTTTTGACAGAGAGAGAGAGAGAGAGAAAGATACAGAGTCAGAGACAGAGAGAAGGGGGAGGGCCCAGAATAGTCTCCATAGTTGCACATCATTGGTTTTTCCACATAGTTTCATTCCACAGGTGGGCGGGGCTGCACAGGGCAGGAACTGGGCCGGGGTCTCGCCCCGGTGAGAACTGAACTGGGGGCACTCCCCAGTTCAGCATAGGGGTCTGCATGGGCCGGGGCCGGGATTTGATCCTCGGTCCCCGGGGCTGCAAAGTGAGCACCTAACCCACTGAGCCATCCCAGCTTCCCCAGTGTTTTATTTTAAATCATGGGTGCATGTGACCAGATGCCCTGGGGTAAAGCCCCAATTCCATGGCAAACATTCTGGGTTTCCAGGATCTAGTTCTAGCTCTTATGGGCAGTCTGTTGTTGGCTGTTTTCTGAACACACTCTACCTTCACACAACCTGTGCTTAGGTTGTGTCCTTATGAGAAGCCTTGGTTCTCTCTCTATAAAAATCTCACTTATTTCTCAAGATTGAACTCAGATTTCTTTCTATTTCCACTGTAAAACTTTTCCTGGCAACCTTGAGCAAAATAATAATAGTCAATACTTATTTAGCTCTGTTCTTGTGTGGTAAACACTATTCTAAATTCTTTAGATAATTTGTTTTCTTAATCCTTTTCCATGAGAGAGTATGGTAGATTGTAAAAATGGCCCCAATCTTCATCCTTTTTCATATAAACACTTCATTGTAAGGTGGCTTTGCTGCTCTTTTTCATCAAGAGTGGTCTATTTCCCCACCCCTCTACTGTGAGCTGGCCTTGTGGCTTCTTTGACCAACAGAAGGCCAAAAGTGTCTTTGTGCCAACTCTAAGTCTGAACTTCAACTTACCCTCTGAACCCTGCCAGCTGCCACGTGAGAAAAGCCTAGGTTAGCCTGGTGGTGGATGAGACACTGTATTGATCAGCCATTCCCCAGCTTCCCTGATGACTGAACTCAGATGTATGGATGAGTCCAGGTGGGACACAAGAGCCAACGTAGTCTCATCACTGACCTATAGAACCCTGAGCTACATAAATGGATGCTGTGTCAAGCCATTTGTTTTTGGAGTGATTTATTCCATAGTAAAATTAGCTGATAAAGAAAGGCACTATTATGATAATTTGCCAATGACCAAAATGAAGTGCAGAGAAATAAAGTAAAAATTTCAGGGTTACACAGCTTTTCAAAGGCAGAGCTGAGATTTAAACCAAAGCACCTTGACTCCAGAGATGAACCATTCTGCTACATGGGTCACAAAGGAAATGCCTGCCTCCTGTGAACTTCATTCCTTCATCAAGTGTACGTTCAATGTTCAGTATATAACAGAGAAAGTGCTAAACATTGTAGATATGCTGATGAATAAAAGTGCATGCTTGCCCTCAAGGGGCTAACATTCTAATGGAGAAGACAGGAGGGTATATTAGACCCATCAAGGGAACAATTACAATGTGATAATTGTTCTAATAAGGGTAAGTATAATGAACTACTGGAGCAGAAAGAAGTAGGCCCCTAACTTCCTTATAGAATTTATTATGTGTATGACTCTTTTGACATTTATTATTTACTGCTTTGTATCATTAATTGCTTATTTAGAGACATATATTTTATGACCTCAACTAGAATATAAATTCTGGGGAGGAAAAGTCTTGTGCCTGATCAAATTCTCCCATGGTATGTAACTCTGTGCCTTGCCCCATAGTAGTTAGTAAATAAATATATTGATCGACTATTAAAGGTAAAATTTCAAATTGATCAGGGTAACAGCAGAAGGAATGAGGGGGCATTTAATAAGAGACTATATGGGGCATTTGGCTAAAGTGCTATTACTTGATCTTTTGATTATGCTGTTCTGACTAAAAATTAATAAATATTTATCATATTGTAAAATAAACAATTTATTATTCACAGTACATACAAAGGACCTTGATGGGACCTTAGAGGGTGTTTTGCTCAAGTCCTTCACCTCTGACCAACATCACTTAGCAAAATGTGCTAAAAATTTGAAGAGAGTAGTTACTTTTATGGACATATTAATTAAACTACTAAACAAGTAACACAGTGTTGTGATTCAAAGCATGGATTCTGGAAGCAGAATCACCCTAGTTTGAATCCTAGCTCTGCCATTTTCCATCTGTGTGACCTTGGGCAAATAATGAGTCTCTTCATTTTCTCACCTGAGAATGAGGATAATTCTAGCATTTACCTCCTAGGGTTTTATGACACTTAAATTTTTGTAAATATTTGTAAAAGTTCTTAGAACAGTGCCAGATGCATAGTGAGTGTCATGTGAATGTTTGTTAAATAAAAAATAAATGAACATGTAGCTAGAGACATCTTTTAGTTTTCCTTTTATTTATTTTTTCTTTTCTGTACATTATGTCTGGATGCTCAACAAATATTGGATAAAAGAAGAAATAAAGAAATCACTTTTCTCAGGGTTGCTATGATTCATGATGCTATTGAATAGGAGACTGATTACTGTAACAAAGGTATGTACTACTGTTTTTGACTTTGCTTTTTAGGTATTTCATGTTTGTTGACCTACAGTTTAAAAAATATATATATCTTTGGGTACATTGGCATTTCATGTATATGTCTTGGGTAACTGATATATTTACAAAGTAAGGACATTTATGGTTAATGACAGTTCAATGATAAGTTGCAGACTACATTCCTGACTCTGAATAGTAGCTTTTTGGCAATAGACTTTCATGCCAATGACTGAAATGGGAGAGGATGTTGTTCTGCCTCAACCTCTGTTTTTGACATTGCCTGTGACTCTGGACAAATCACTCTTCTTCTCCATATCTATTTTCCCATATTCAGAGGGGGATAGACTTTCCCTTATTTAATTACGGTGTAGGATTGCATTGAGGATAAGTAATTAGACTGAATATTCCCCAAAGAACAATTGGGAGCTTTCCTAGTGACTTGTGGAATAAAATAAAAGTTTAGACTATAAGAGAAAAAGAAAGGGGAAGCCGGGATTGCTCAGAGGGTTAAACACTCGTCTTGCAGCCCTGGAGTCTGAGGATCAAGTCCCAGCCCTGGCTCCAGCCCATATGGACCCATATGTTGAACTGGGGTGTGTTTCCCATGTGGGAGGCCTTCAGTTCTGCCCCCAGTTCATGGGGGCTTGACTCCCATGCTGGAGGCCCCTTGTGCAGCCCCCACCCACCTGCATGGAATGAAACCAAGTTGAAAACTGATGACATACAACTATGGAGACTGCTCTGAGCCCTCCCCCTGCTCTCTGTTTCTGTCTCTCTCTGTGTCAAAAACAATAAAGTAAATCTTAAAAAAAAAAAAAAGAGAAAAAAGAAAAAATTCTTCTGAAAAATGCTTAGAGACTTGAGGCCAGAGGTATTTGTTTACCCAGCCTTCTTCTTGGAACTGACCAGATACAAAATAATAATAATAATAATAAAATAAATCAAAAATTGAAAGTATTTTGAGTATATGACAAATTATATGACGTGCATTCACAAATAAATTATTTTATATGCATCAAAAGTTTTTGACGAGTTGGAGTTTATGAGAAAATATTTGTTTTACTTAAAAAAGTCATATTTTGAATATTTATTATAAAAAGACATGAAACTGTTTTCCTATAAGCAAGACACTGCATTTTATCATAACTATCATTCAATTTGCAAATTATTCTAATCATCTTCTCCACCCTCAAATTTTTCTTTTACTTGTGAAAATATTGTTTACTTTTACTAATAAAAAAAATGAGGATATGTCTTGCTGTGTTGGAATATTTACCAGCCCATTGAAGTTTTTTTGTTTGCTGTTGTTGTTTATAGTTTGTAGAGAGCAGTGATCAAAGTTTTAGTCAAATACTTACATGCTTAATCATGAAATATTATTGTATCATTATAAGGATATACCATCTTGACTGAGGTCATTTGCCTTATGGATGACCTATTTGTACCTTGAAATATCTATTAGTTTTTGCTCTCAGCTTCTTCTATATTAGTGCAAATTTCTCAGATTTTTCAATTTCAGAATAATCTTCCTGTGTTGTTATCTTACCCTTTTCACTATTTCTTCCTAATTCCTCCATTCTACCCCAGTACACTAAATCCTATTTCTATATTTTATTATGTTAGTTTAATAATACAAAAATTCATAGTATTTCATTGAAGTTTTCCAAATTATTCAAATTCTATGAACTAATATTGTTATATTGTTGAACTATTGTCTGGCAGCTTGAATACATTTTTTTTTTAAGATTTATTTTTATTGTTTTTGACAGAGAGAGAGAGAGAGAGAGAGAGAGAGAGAGAGAGAGAGAGAGAGAGAGATACAGAGACAAAGAGAAGAGGGAGGGCCCAGAACAGTCTCCATAGTTGTACACCATTGGTTTTTCCACATAGTTTCATTCCACAGGTGGGTGCGGGGCTGCACAGGGCAGGAACTGGGCCAGGGTCTCACCCTGGTGAGAACTGGACTGGAGGCACTCCCCAGTTCAGCATATGGGTCCCCACAGGCCGGGGCTGGGATTCAATCCTCAGTCCCCAGGGCTACAAAGTGAGCGCTTAACCCACTGAGCCATCCTGGCTTCCCCTTGGATAAATTTTGAGAGTTGATTGGCTGAGGTGACAAAAATTTCTGTTGGGCATTTTATTTTATTTTCTTAAAATACACTGAATAACTAAAGCATATATCCTCTCAAAATCCAATAGTAACTTGTAGCCATCGCTAATACAAGATGATGAATCTGAATTATAATCTGCATTTTGTCTTTGTGTCTTATTGAGCTCAGCAAGTGAGTAAAACATGGGTCAAAAGGAGTCCTGATTTAAGTTCCCTGTGGAGATTTAAATCCTATCTGCAAGAATATTTGGCTAATTTTATCTTGCTTTACATATATCAATTTTCTTGTCTTTTTAACAGTAGTTAAAGGAAACCAAATGCTTCAAGGAGAAACTGTGTAAGATGGCGATCTTCAGAGTTCTCTTCTTTAAGAAAGGCTTTCAATTGTAACTGTCTGCATAAACCTGAAATGTTTGTATTGTCGACAAAAAATTCTACAGCATCTTTAAATTGGGTAAAATTTGTCAGCGGAATGTTATATACAAATCGTTTTTTGCCCATTTAATTAACATGTACTATGAATGTTTGGGGGAAAATCTCAAGTATAATGATTTCAGGTAATATGCACAGTATTTAATTTTGAAAGTGAAATTTTGTAAGTATATGTGTACGTATTTGTTGTTCTCTGGAGTTGGGAGTTACTATTGCTCAGCATGGGTAGCAGTCAGTATTTGCCAAGTTTATTTTCTTTTGAAACTATTGTTTAGTATTTTAGTCTTTTTCTAAGATACAGAGGTATTTTTAAAATAAACCTTTTATCTTAGAATAAATTTAGATTTACAGAAAAATTGAGGAGATAGTACAGGAAGTTTCTCTGTACTTAGCACCCAGTGTCACTTAATATTAAAATCTTACATTAGTATAATGAATTTGTTATAATTAACAATAGTAATACAGAATTATTACACATATGAATAACTAAACTCCACAGTTTATGCAAAGTTTCTTCGTTTTTACCTAATGTCATTTTTCAGGGTCCCGTTGCATTACATTTAGTTGCCATAGCTCCTTAGGCTCCTTTTAGCTACAGTTTCTCACACTTTCTTTGCTTTGATGACCTTGATAGTTTTAGGAATACTAATCAGATAATTTGTAGAATTCCTCTCAATTGGGAATCGTCAGATTTTCTCATAATTAAACTGGGGTTATGAATTTTGGGGAAGAGGACCACAAAGGTAAAATCCCATTTTAATCCCCTAGTATCAAGGGTACATGCGATCAACATTACTTATCACTATTGATATTAAACTTGATCACTTAGCTGAGGTAGTATTTGCCACAGTAGAGGTTATCTTTCTATTTTCTTTCCAAACTATAGCTCTTGGAAAGAAATCATCATTCACAGTTCACACTTAAGACACAGAGAGTTATGTTCCAGCCTACTAAGGCTGGAGTTTCTCCTAAAGTATTTGAAATTTGTCTGCGAGAAAGATTTGTCTATTCTCATTTATGTATTTATTTATTTATTTGTTTATATCAGTGTGGACCAATGGGTATTTATTTTGTACTTTGATTCTGACAACCAATGGAAATGCTTGTGGCATTTGTTGTAGCTGCGGTTCATCTAATAATTCAACATTCAGTGACAGTAAAAAGAAAGAACATGGGATTTGGAATAGAAAGATTTGAGGATCACCTCCATCACTTATTAGAGTAAATGGTAACAAATATCCTCATGTCTCTAAGTCTAAACCTTAGTTTTTTCATCTGTAAAATGGGATAACTATAATTCTTATAATACTTATTTTTAGGAGAGTATAATGACAAAGGAAGCTAATACATGTGAAAGTAATTTATGAACTGATAAAACAATGCCAAATTATTATCATTTAAATTGTCTTAGCAGGAGAAGATTATACCCATGTAGGTAGTTGGAGGTGATATAAGATAGTCAATAATGGTGACTCTGGAAAGAGATTGCCCAGGTAAATTTTTAATGAGTAAAATTAGGCAAGAAACTGAGTTTCTCTGAGATTCCATTTTTTTCATAGGTAGAATGGGATTCATTTATCCCGTAAGCTTATTGTGAGGATTTAGCGGGCATTCATGTCTTTTCCGTGGAAAAATATTAGACATTGGTTTGTTGAACACTCAATAATTGATTCAAAAGAGAACTATGTTTAAATAAAAGAAATTTTCTAAGCTATCAATAATTAAAAAAAATTGATCAATCTTTTTAGAAGAAAGACTAGAAAGATTAAGCGCTCTAATTTTTTTCTAGAAAATAGCGACAAATCTTTTTCCTTATGCAATTAAAGACTATGAAACTAAAATTTCAGGAGAAAGAATATTATAGCAGTGTGTATTAGGCATTTAATTAAAGTTATGTTATGTTCTAGATTTTGCCATATTTGTGGTGTTGCTAGCTTTTTAAAAGTTGTTATTTCTGGCACTAGAGAATATGTATCTACCCCTGTATGTACCTCATGTTTGTGTCTGTCAAATCTGTTACAACTAGCCATGGAGGTATAATAAATGGATTTTTCTGATGCACAAAGACGCAGGGCTGAATATAAATTTCCTGTCAGATTCTTTGTGTTTTAGGAATCTTCTCTTATCAAATGAAGAGTTGAGACTCTTAGAGTTTCCTTCTGTTTGTACAGCCCTTTCCCTACTGACCTAGAAGATTCCTGTGGCTCCCAATGGCTAAACTTGCTACCTGGAGCTACTTAAGCAATTAACTTGTCACTCCTGCAGCTGGGAGTCTTGGGTTTATTTGTTCCAGTTGTGTGATATATAGATGGATTCCACTCTGTGTTTATCATTCATTAATACAACAAAATATTTAATGCTATGTTTAAGATGACTTCTGTGCTCATATGTTTTTTCTTAAAAAGTATGTTTTAAGATTTGTGCAAAAAGAATTGGGTTTGTATAAAAATTTTGTCATTTAAACACACTGTCACTTATCAATATGGTTCTGAAATCTACAGAAACCTAGAAACTTTTCCGGATATCAAAACTGCTAACCTAGCTTTCCTTGAAATCATACAGATTTATGAGATCAATTCAGCCCAAATTTCTCTATTCCGATGGCCACGTGTCAGAATCTGAGGGTGTATTTATGTTAAATGAATATCTTAATGGAAGTTTAACTTATTATTAAAGTGATTTTAAAACTGCCAGATTATTTTGGAAAATAATTTATTATTGATCAAGGCATCTGGACAATTTAAGTGGTCAAGTTCTCTATTCCAGGGTAGACATGGTGATTTTGTATTATGCATGCAAGCATATGAATGAATCTCAGGTACAGGTCAGTTAGGCAGAGTTGGATGTTTGACCCTCTAACAACTGCAAATGTATGTAGTTAAACAGATGGGTGCAGATAACAGCAATCTGCTATCACAATAGCCTCGTCAGAAACTCACTGGAGGCTGTGTCTATCTCACAGTGTCCCCTTCACGTTGGGGACATTCTCCTATTCGCTTCTCTATATAATCTACTGAGAAGATTCACCAATCCACTGGGAGGGCCCAAGGGTAGCTTAAATAATTTCTGAAGTTATAGCTTACTGTAAGCTTTCATGCACTACTCTGTTGAAGAAAATGAATGTACTACATGGAATCACACTCCTCTTGAAATATCCCTGGGTCTCCACAATGCACAGATATATAACAAGCAAAGGAGAACTTAGAGACACTGATCTATTAAACCATTTTCCTAAAATACCTACAGTCTTTTCCTATGAAACAGAAAAAACATCATTAAAGCTGTGGTTTGCCAGACAATTACTTTGTCAAATCTCAAGAAATCGCATAATAAATTGTATACATGCATCAAACATGAACACCAGAGGAGTATAACAAGCTATGTATTTCCAGTCTACTTGTTCTTTCATCCAGACAGTAGCTTTTGTTTTTGAGAACAATTCTATATCCTTTTTGAAAGCTTTCATAAAATATGGCCATACATTTATCTATCAATCTAAGTAGAAATAATTGAAACATTTAATATGCAGAGCAATAGGGAAATGCACGAATAACTTCATTATTGTCTATTGATTATTTATGTTTTCAAATAGGCAAATGTAGCTGCTACTATTTTTATGTAAATCCATATGTATATTTTGGTTTTACCTGTTTATTGGCAAATTTATAATCCATATTATGGGTGTTTTTTTTATCGCTTTACCTACTTTTTTGATATGTGCATGACCAAGATCAGTTTACAAACTGACTAGTATTTACTCAGTTTGCTTACTATGTTACATTTCTGAGCTTATTTTCCCTTTGGAAAATTAACTGTACTAGGAGACCCAGTAAATCTTTACTTAAAAATTCTTAACTTTAGATTGATTTCAGCAGTAAGTTTATATTGATCTCGAAAGCTTTGCGTTCCTAACTAAAAACTAATCTTTATTTCACCCTTTAGTGACTGCAGTCATAAATATGCTCACTCCTACCAGTGTAGAGTGGATTAATGGTTATTGGAGACTGGGGCTTCCAACGGACTCTGGGAGACCTTAACCTTTGGAGGACAACATGAAGGCATTTACCCCTTGTCAGCTATAATCCGTAGGTCCATTTTTGACATTTACCTGAGTGTTAAAGAGGAAGCAGAGCAGGGACTGGGGAATAAAGCTCCAGAGAGTCTGTGTGGCTATTAATCACTCTGGTTAGATCGACTGCCGTGCTGATCCGGCTGCTTCCGGCCATCAGAGGCACCAAAAGGCAGGCGTGGCCCTGCTCTCAACTCTGGAACCCAACTTAACTCCTCCCGGAAGACGATTACCACCTACCTTTAAGGAGGTGCTTATCGCATTGCTATAACTCATTTCATTATCATTCTGATTCTGCTGTACTGATGGAACAAACATTTGGGGGAAGTGTGTCCAACCCATTTGCAAGATCTGATGATAGAAAATAAAAGAGTAAAAAGAAAGAACGGAATTTGCTATCAAGCGGTGATCAGTAGCCTTCCAGGCCTCAGCAGACAGATGGCTGACAAACAGAAATGGAGCTATAAAGCAGTGTTTCTCAAAGCATGGTCCTTGGAACCTCCTGAATCCCAATAACCAGTTTAAAGTGTTGCCTTTGCATCTCCTGGGTGCCAGGGTTCTGAACTTCAGCGAGCACACCAAGGAGCTTCTTATATTCCCCGAAGTGTGAAACCTGCATTTGTAATGTGGGAGTATTTTCCCCTTTTACCACTTTCTAGGGCAGAAAGTAAGAATTTTAAATTGCTTGGATGTGATGGCAGCAATTACCATTAGCTAACCCAATATCTATATTGTTTCTTTCTCTTTAATAATAAAAACTAATTTTTACCTGAGTTCCTTGCTGCCCCGTTATCATTTCCGAGCCCTCCTGAGACTGAGATACAAGAGGAGCTTTTGTGTGGGATTTATAGAATGTCTCCCTCCAAAGGTGGGAGCATGCCCTTTTCCCTCCTTCTCTTCAGTCTGCTGCCTGGAATGTGTCTTTGATAGCTGGTGACTCTGCAGCACTTACTAGACCATGAGGACTGGGCTGATATTGGGTTTGGGAGGTCACAGAGCTTGAAGGGGCCAGGGTCCCTGATGATTTCATGAAACCACCATCCTGGTTCTGGACTGCCTATGACTGGGTGTCCTATACATGAGAGAATAAAACCTGCGTGTTTAATCCCTTAATGGGGGAGAGGAGTCACTCTAAGCCATAGCTGCAGGAGATTACTAACAAGTACAGACCCTACTTAAAATTATGGGTTAACTTCAGGCAAAATCCTCCCACTGTAGATGACCTCTACTTTTCCCAAGCATTATTATGGACTATGAGTGAGGGTGAGAGTTGTAGCTGAATATTAATAATGACTTTGTTGTATTTCTTTGGACCCAAGAGTCAGGGAGGCAATCCTGGTCTTGCTTAGAATTTCAGAAAGGTACCCATGCTTCTGGCTGTTGTCTACAGAACAGTGATAGGTGTGCAGTGGCTAGGTGGCCACAGGAGTTCAAGGGAGGGTGGCATCCCTGAGGACAGATGTATGTGCAAGAATCTAGATTGCCTGTGAAAGCAATCAATCACTTAGTGGTGTCCTCCATGCTCCATGAAGTTAACCTTCATCTGACTTAAGGCTAGGACTGTTACATATGGATGAAACAGTGTCTTCAAGACCTTCAGAGCTTCCTTAGAGTGCTCCTTTTACCTTGAGGAAGATCAGTGTATTTCTTTCCTCCCATGAATACCTTCATTTCTTCTGTTTTTACATCTAATGTTATCAAGTCATTAACTTGGTATAGGGGTACCACTTCCAAACCCTACTGTCATGACCCTGAAGGTAATGTTCTAATTTAGTAAGCAAAGTAAGATTCTCTATTTCCTTCACTGATGGTGGCTTAATTATTGAAATAATTTATTAGAGGCTTCCCCCCTCTTATTCTTCCTCATTTTGCTATAAATGCCTTTATAACCTTTAATCCAATTACCTTTATGGATACCTTGATGAATGCGGGCTATAGATTCAGTTGTACAAACAACTTGTTATTGAATTTCACATTCCACCATCTAGTGCGATTCTAGTTATGTCAGATCAGGAGCTCTCAGTGTGGCTCCTGGACCAGCAGTATCAGTATCACCTGAGAACTGAATTGAAATGGAAATTTCTGAATCCCACCCCAGACTTACTGAATCAGAAATTCTGGAGGTGGGGCTGCACAATTTGTGTTTTTTCAAGTCTTCTAGGTGATTCTGATACCCATTCAAGTTTGCAAAACAGTGTTTAGAGTGAGTCTTGTCATATTTTCAAATCAATCCATAAATCATGCTTAAAGGTTAATATTCCTTAATGTCTCCACACAGGTGAAATCTTAGAGAGACTCCTACATGTTGGCTATTGAACATTTAAGTATATTACTTTTATCCCATCATCTTCAGTCACAGATAACTGGGACAGGCAATACGATAACTCCATTTGTGCTAAAATAGCACTAATAATAGTAACAGCTTACACTGTAAAGTATTTTTTTCAGTCTTCAAAGTGCTAATCCAGTTAATTCATTTGATTATGCAATAGACTCAAACATACCATCTGAGTCAATGCAATTTAATTGCAGGAAAAATAAACACAAACTGTTGCAGGGCTGTGTTTTATTCTTTCCTTTGTCTGTATAGCTCCGGTTCTCTGACAGGTAAAGCTATTAATACATTTGGTAAAATAAGTATTATTTAATGAATGAACACCTAAACAAATAATATTTAAGTGATATTTATAATTAATTAGGAGACAATCTATGGTGTTTTAGGCCTGATTCGTTTGGATGGAAAGATAACTTTCTAAAAAATGTTTCAATTTTCTAACTATATATTTGATACTAAGATATTTGACAAAGGTTAATATTCACTGACTTACAAATGCATTGCACGGATTGACTTATTGTCTTCATTTCAACAGAAAACACGAACCCAATATATATAGCTATTGGGTCACACTCATCAGGTCAATATTCTTTCTGTGCTATTATTAACTCATATTAGATGGAAAAATATAATTTTTTAAGAACACAAATATATCTAGGAATTGATTTAAATAATTCTTAACTTTATTTTTTATTATATCTAAAATAAAAATTGGGATATTATCCTACATTAGTTTACTAAATAAGACTTAAATAGTATTTTTAAAATTATATTAAAAGTAAAACTTAAAAATTGTCTTAGAAAATGGGAGGAGGGAAGCAAAGAACCATTTACGAAATCAGCCCATAGTTAAGTGCTGATTATTAAAGGCATTAATAAAGTACTTTAACTGATATTCCAGGAGTGTCATAGTAACCAAATATTTTAGGGTTTGATATTCTTCCTTAGTTTCGAGACTCTTAAAAAATAATATTCATCCTAAGACTCTTAATCTTTTCATAAGCTTTCCAGAAACAGCAAATCCTAGCCGTCAGTGTTTTGAAGCAAACATCTGATCAAGAATTTGAAGTATTTTCAATAAAAATAGCTTAAAATTAAATTTCTAGGAGTATACTTTGTGGGAAGAGATTCAAGCTTTGTAGTCAGAAAATAGGCTTAAGATCCACATCTATAATTTACTAGTTAGTAAGGCCAAGTTATTGACCCCATTGAGTCTCTGTTTTCTCATCTGTTAATTGGGAGCAATAATAATACCTACCTCATAAGAGTTTTTGTTAACATGTATCATAACTGACTATGTTGATTTTCCAACCTAGAGATTGGCAAATATTAAGTTCTTGATATACAATAGCTCTTGCTACTGTGAAATGGAGAATGTACAGTAGCCTGCATGTTTTTTAGCAATGTGAACATAGCACTGAGGTTTTTTTTAAAAAAAATGATAATAAAGACAGTGAGTTAAAATTATCCTGCCTTATTTTCTTAGATAATTTTTACATTACCATCTACCACTTACCCTAAATGAACAATAAAAAAATAAAGATGAACTGATATTATGCTGGAAGACAATTACCCTGTCATTTTTAATTCATTGAACCCCACCTTTATAAAATGTAAAAGGATGCTTAAATATTGGTTGATACAGTAGTTTTTTGCCAGAAACAATGTGAAACAGTTATGGTTGGGGAATCGCCCTTTCTAAGCATACACTTGGAAAATTCAAACCTGTTTGGCTACATGACTTTCTTCAGTGAGTGCACTAAAGACTCACACACAATCTGAGGAAATATCAAGTTCCCCTATCAATTTGTATGAGGGACAGCCATACACAATTGTCTACTAATTCAAAGAAAGTTGTTTTTGAATCCTGGTATGCTAAAAGACAAGGAACTACACAGGCACATTCGGATAGCCTGCACGTCTTTTAGCAATATAAATGTAGCATTGAGTTTTTAAAAAGAAAAATAAAGATGATAAAGAAAAGGTGTGACAGTGGCTAAACACTATCCTGCCTTAGTTTCTTACTTTCCACATTACCAACTACCACTTACCCTAAAAGAACAATAATAAAATAAGGATGAACCAATATTACCCTGGAAAGCAACTACCCTGTCATCCTTTAATTCCCTGAACTCCACCTTTCCTGAATGCTTATGAAGAGTCATGTGCTAGTAATTTGAAGATAAATTAAGACACAGTATCTGCACTGGGACAATTAAGCAATCCAACCCTGCAGGACATAAGGACAGATATCTAAAAGAACCCGAATAATTGTTGAATGGGGATAAAATCAAGTGAGAAGAAGTAGCCAGCAGACAAAGAGCTAACTATGGTAAAACATATTCACCTTGAAAATTTTTCACACTAATACTTACACAGTTATACACACTTTATAAAAAATACCACAGATAAACCAACCAGAGAAGGCTTAAAGAATGCAGAACTTCTAATAGCTCTAGGTTTCCTTAAATTTCTTGTAATTATAAGCACAATATATTATTTATATAGGACAGTAGTACTTAAAGTGTGGTTCATAGGCCCTTGGGGGTGCTTAAAATTTTTTCAGAAGGTCTATAAGGTCAAAACTATTTTTATAATATGCAAAGGCATTATTTGTTTTTGTTTGCTTGTTTGTTTTTTTACCATGTTGACATATGTACTGATGGTGGAAAAGTAATGTAGGTAAAATTGCTCATGTCTTAGTAAGAATCAAGGCAGTGGCATCAAATTGAACTAGTAGTCATTGTGTTATTAAATGCTATACACATCTAAAAAATTATCAGTTTCACTTAAGAACATCTTTGATGAAGCAACAAAAGTATTAATTCATTAAATCTTAACCTTAAGTGCATATTTGTTTAATATTCTGTGTAGAAAAATAGAATATTCTTCTATATACCAAACTATAATAGTTGTCTTAAGAAAAGGTTTTTGTGCAACTGTTTGAGTTGCAAGCTAAATTAGCTATTTTTTAATGGACTATAACTTGATTATAAAGAATAATTGACAGATATTTCCTGACTTGGATATATGGCAGAAAATTCCTGACAATGAAAAAAGTGAACATGTCACTTCAAAAGAAAAAACACAACTCATAATATCTATTGGCAAGAATAAAATTTGAGCCTTCTAGTTAAAAATAGAATTTTGGAAAACCTGAATTCACCCCCAGGAACCTAATTTAAATACGTATGTAATTGAGATTTGTGGTCCTATTAACAGATAATTTAAAAAAATATTGTATAATGATATGTGTCAACATAGAAGCTTTACATAATTTAGTGAAACAATATTTTCCAAATACTAATGCTTAATGATACAAAATCATACATGGGTAAAGAATTCATGAAAAAAACAAACAAACAACCAAGGTAGAACAGAGGATTTTAATGTAATAGAGTACACAAAGTTAATATAATTCCATATTGCAACCAATCCAAATAAAACTACCACTTGTAAAGTTTTAATGATATAAAAAAAGAATATCCAAAATTATCTAAAATGGCTACAAAAATGCCCTCCTTTCTAACTACATGTGTATGTGCGTCTGGATTTTCTTCATATACTTCTACCACAGCAGCGTATTGTAACAAACTGACTGCAGAAGCAGACATAAGAATCCAGTTTTCATCTATTAAGGCAGACGTTAAGATGATTTGCAAACATAATATTAAAATCCCACAATTCTCACTAATTTTTGTTTCAGATAATATAGTTACATTTCATAAAATTGTGATTTATTTTGACAAGTAACAGGCTTCTATTTTTTTTACAGTATTAATTTTATTGTTTTTGAGAGGGGAGAGAGTGAGAGAGAGACAGAGAGAGAGAGAAAGAGAGAGAGAGAGAGAGAGAAACAAGGGAGGGCCCAGGCCTACAGCGGTCTCCAGAATTGCGTGTCATTAGTGGTGACATGGTTTCCTTCCACACAGGTGGCCGTGGGACGGCGTGAGTCGGGAACTGAACCTGGGGCCTCCAGCATGGGAGGTGAGAACCCTCACTGCCGAGACATGCAGATGCTTACCAGTTGCCCCACAGTTTAGCACATGGGGCTTACGTGGGCCGGGGCTGGGAATCAAACCCTGGACCTCAGAATTTTTGATGCAAGCACTCAATAGCTGAGTTATTCTGGCTTCCTTAGGTTTCTAATTTTTAAATAAATTAATGCATATTTTTAAAGTGTCTGACTTTTCATTTCTAGTAACGTAAAATCAGTAAGTTTAATCCATTTAACTAAAATCTCGTTGGAGTATTCGATATTTTTAAGAGTGTAAAAAGTTTCTGAAGTAGACAGTGTGAGAATTACTAGTATGGAATATAAGAAAATAACTGTTGGTAAATTTTTAATTTTCTAATCACACCCTCTTAGGAAGATTTCAACAATTTTGCCCAAAGATCACATTTGAACATGACAGGACAAGGCTTAAAATTACTATGTTGAATGTCATAAGGCCTCTGTGTGTGGTGGTGGAGAGCTTAAGATTCACAGGAAGAGAGTCTCCATTTTAAGCAAGTTCTTCTGGTAAACTCCTTAGGGCATTTATTCTCTGAAGGCCAAAATACTAGCACTGGAGCATAAGGTACTTTGCTTTTGCAGTACCTCAGGATGTAAAAAAATGCTATCAAGGGACAATTATAAAAAACAAAAATAAAAAAACCCTCAGCATCACATTTTAATTTGCCTTAATTTAAAAAGTTATGATTGTGTTTTACAGATGTATATATATATATATATTAAACATGGTGTCTAAAGTTTGCTAGCTGAGAGGTATGGACATTACTATATTAAAAGGCAACCTAGCTGTAGGGACAATGCTTATGATATGAACTAATGTAACCATTACTAAAGTTCACCTGTTACACTTTTCCTTCAACTCTAGCCACTTTATTCTTCCTTCTCATCAAGGTTCTCTCTCAGTGCCCTTATTGTAATTGACTCCCCCAGGCTCTGTCCATTTTTATTAAGCACCAAAATGTCAGCTAGATAGCCAAAAGATGTTGCTGAATGCTGCACGCTGCATTGGCCACACTCATGTTCAAGGTGTCCATGAGCAAGGGAGGCCTTGTGCAGGGCCACGGAGTAAGTCACAAGGAATTAGGAAGCCTCCCCTCTCGTCACCCCCTACCGATGCCAAAATTCCCTCTTAGAACAAAATCCCTTCAGGTTGAGAACCAGGGGGAAATCCATACACTGAAACATGGTAATAGCATTTATATCTTACTGTGAATGAAGAAATCCAGAATTGGTTCAGTGGGGGAATCTGGAAGGAGAGGCTGGCAGAGGCTCTTCCCTTGGGGTAGGAATGCTGAAGGATGCAGTGGTCAGAAGCATCAACATTAGTTGCCCCCGAAGTCTGTGTGGTGTAGTGGCAAGACCAAGAGGGTTAGTGCCACCTTGACCTGAGTTTGAATCCCTTTCCCCCGTTCACTTACCAGCTGGGTGACTTCAGGCCATCTATTTAATCTCCTGGAGCATCAACCTTCTCGGATAGCAAATGAGGACAACTGTATCTACCTTGCAGGGTTGAGTGAAGATTCCATGAGTACAAGTGTGTGACATGCCTGGGATATAGTAAGTGTCCAATAAGTGCCTATTTTCTTTTTCTCTTTCAGAAGTTTTTACATGCCTTTTGACATTTGTTATCTTTTGAATAAGCAAATGAACACATTTTTCAGGGGACATCTGGACATTTTCTAACTCCTTTCCCATGTACAAATGAGTTTACCTGTTTTAAAACTTCTCATAGTATCTAACACAGAACATTATCAAAAGCTTTCTTTAAAAAAATGCAAAGAATAGAACGCTCATTCTATTCTCTCACTCTTCATGGTCAGTTGTGTCTTCCAGAAATTCCAAAAAGTTAGTGAGGCCTGACCTTCCTCTTTTTCTTTTTCCTTTTTACAAATCACAGCAGCAATCTTTAATCATGCTGTGATTTTCTAAATGCCACCCAGGTTAGCGTCTAAAACAGTTTCAAACAAAGACTGAACACACAAACACACAAATAACTGACCAGTATTTTCTAGAGAGTACTCAGAAGCACCTTATTGAAAAAAAAGAAAGAAAGAAAAAAAATTTGTTTTCTCCTTTTATTTTCAAATTCACTTCTAGAGTGAAGCATTTCCTTTCATTATAGATTTTAATGAAAATTTAGGCCTAGCAACACAGATTTATTTGTGCTTACTCTTTGTTGGAATAATTAACATGCAAAAATTTTTACAACATTTTTTTCTTTTAAAAGAAAAAACGTGGATGGGTAAAGTGAACAGAATTAACCCATTAACTGCTTCCTAGTTCACCTGGTTTTCACCTGATTTAAAACAAACTTGCTCAATAGAGTTCATTGTTAGAAATGGGAAGACTTGGAAAGGAAGATTACTAAAGAAAAAATAGGCTGAAAGGAGTTTAGACCAAGAATATCAGATGCTTAGACATTAATAGAGATCATATTGTTGATCCATCTTACTACATGCTGAAAATTAGCCAACCAATCTCTCTGATGCAAGAAGAGGACAGTTAAGAGAGTTAGTCTGAGAGAAATGCAAAAAGTCAGAGCTAAGACCAAAATACCCAACAGTCAACAGTCAAAATGTCTAGAGGAAGATATTTCATCAGAAATATGAGTAGACCTTAGAAAAGCAAAGCTCACATCACATTGTTTCTTTGCAGCGAGCACTTCTCTGCCCTACCTGCTTTGATGTAGTGATGATGATACCTGAAGAGAGGATGAAGACAAACAAGAGGTCTTAGGATGAGTGATATGGTAAAATAAGCTTCAAAATTAAGATAATAATCCCAGGGATGTATAAGAAGTAAACAATGGCCACAGTATCACTTAAACAAGCTCTCTATTTTTGAACTGTTTTCTTTCCATCGTTGACAAAAATAATAAAATAAAAATAAGGATCCTTTTATTTGCTGAAATGTTATTTCCAACGGGTGACTCTCTGTTGTTGAGACTCAGAAATAATCGCTTTACTGAGCAATAATCAGATGAAAGAAAATGCTGGAACTACTTCTTGGAGTAAACTGAAGTATATGTTTCATAACACAACATGAGTGGCATTTGATGATGAAGACATAACCAACTGGACTTGGTGCCTGACGTGGTCAGCCTTTTTGTATTTCCTCCTGCCTTAGGTTTCTGTTTTAGAGATTTACTTCCATTCCTTTTAGATCTCCGGTGCATGCAGTGGAAATCCTCCTTAAGCATTCCTCTCTCTCTCTCTTTTTTTTTCTCCCCAGAGGTTGCTTGCTTCCTTCACCCTATGAGAAAGAAGTCTGGCAGCTTTGAGGCAGGCTGCTCCAAGAGCAGTGGGAATGTCTTCTGTTATTTGCTGAAATTCCTACAAGGGTTCTTCATCATGCCCAATGTGCAAAATATACTGCAAGTAACTGTCCATCACTTTATGCCCTTGTCCTATTGCACTACTTTATTTCTTCTTTTCTAGGTAAGCGAAGAGATGATCTGAGATCGTAATCATTGCTAATCAGAACTTGGCCTCCTGCTAAGGTCTATGCAAGCACATGGACTTTTTGTAAGACGCCACTGAGCAGATATCAGATGGAGCACCCTCCCCCATCACCTTCTCACTACTGAAAAATTTAATAACTTGGTATTGTTCAGTGAGCCATTCAAGCGAGTAGAGTGGAATTCTACCTGTTCTTCAAGGTAGAGTGTCTGCTACGCTGCTCCGAAGACTGTTAGGCATGGTGGCTCTGTCTACATGTAAAGAGCTCATGGTTAGGTAAATGCAAACCTTCAGTGCAAGCTTTGTAACTTTCTGTGTTTGTCTGAAAGCAGGCACAACTTAAGCCAGTGTGCAAAACAGAACTCAACAAATACATTCCTTTTTTTCAGTGTCATTTAAAAAAAAAGAAGAATATATATATATATATATATATATATATATATATATTTTTTTTTTTTCTTCTTTTCACCAGTGAAGAGATGCTGTGCAAACATATCAGAAGAACAAGGAGCTGAAAACTTTATGAAAGTAAACTTTCATAAATGCCACAGTTTCATAAGTGATCATGTGAGGGGTTTTTAAAATGTTGGGTGTAATTTCTACTAGGTGTCACGACTCAGTGAACCATTACAAGTGAGCCGGCTCACTGAACTGCATTGAACTGAACAGATGGAATTTCACCCTGGCTATGCTTGAAAGGCTCCATGAACAATACAAACTCTTCTTTTAAGTCCCCTCCTGATAGTTGCTTTCCTCACTAATGCAAACACATGGGGAATCTTGGCTAGAACATGGCCCCTCAGCTCTTTGTTCCCTTGCATGGTGGTGCCGTTGTTCAGGCAGAAGACAAGGCAGTCAGTCCATTTTGAAATCCTCAGGACTATCCCCATCATTTTCAAAGTTAGAGTAATTTTCCATTTGTCCCCAAATGTATATTGGTAGCAGAGTGTTTTATTCTCTTAATTTTGCCTTGAGTTGTTGTATTTAACTTTAATCTATCCAGATGTACTTTGAAAGGATGATTTTTTTTATTGTAAATAGGATTAAACAATATGGATTAGTGTGATTCTCTTTGCCTGTGTTTAATTTTTTATTTAACTTTCTTTTTTTTTTTTTTTTTTAAGGAAAAGCAAATGAGTGTCAGATCACAAGACAGTCAATTTCAGTTCTTTCTTGGCTTCTAACACCACAGGAAAAATACCTGATAGAAAGGGTTATGCACATGCATTATTCACTTGTTTATTGAGATGCTAAAGATTGTTTTAGAGGACCAAGAGATCAAAAGGCTTTTTGTAGTAAATTGGTTAAACATTAGTCAATCACTTGATTTTAGCCAAAAAGGCTGAGAAGTGATGAAAATATGAGTCAATTAACTAATGAATTCAATATATATTTATGAGGGCTAAGTAGGGTCAGGTATTGTACTGGACATTGTTTGGGATTTGAAATGAAATGAAATTCAAGTCAAATCACACTAATCCATGTTTGTTTGTTTTTTAAATTTGTTTTGTGATGATTAAATTTATTGGGTGACATTGGTTAGTAAAACTTACATGGCTTCCAGGTGTACAATTCTATAGTGCTTTGTCTACAGGTTACAACATATGTTCACCACCCAGTGTCAGCTTTCTTTCCATCATCATACATTTAGCTCCTCCTCCCTCCTCTCTTACCCCTTTTCTCTCTTATCCTCAGGCAACCACTGAACTATTGACTTCGCCCATGAGGTTTTGTATCTTTGTTGCTTTCAGTTTTATATTCCACATATGAGTGAAGTCATATCATTCTTAGCTTTTTCTGTCTGGCTTGTTTTGCTTAGCATGATGATTTCAAGTTCTATCCATGTTGTGGCAAATGGCAGTATTTCATCTTTTCTTATAGCTGAGTAATATTCCATAATCCATATTGTTTAGGCCTATTTACAAAAAAAAAATCTTTCAAAGTACATCTATAGCTAGATAGATTAAAGTGAAATACAACTCCAGGCAAAATTAAAAGAATAAAACACTGCTTTCAAAGAAATTATAGTTTAGGACAGATAAGCAAGACATAGACAAGTACGTATGTGAAAACACACACGATTCAAGCGGCTCTTGTCTTTTACATTCTCTATTTGACTCATGACTGGTGCCACCGTGGGTGGACATATAAGCATATGCCAACATCTTCAGTTTGGGGTTTTTGTAGATATGTTTATTTTCAAGGCTCATGTTTCATAAAGCTTCAGTCAATTTTGCTTCTTGGAAAATCAGACTATTTTTTCTAAGCATATTCTTACAGGGTTTGGGACCTATTAGAATGGACCAGAGATAAAGAGAGAGGGTCCAGGCCTATGAGTTCAGTTAGACAAGGCTTACTGGCAGGTGGACTGACTAACGCCTGTGAGGTCAGCTGAGAGAGAGATAGCAAGTAAGGGAATCAGAATTTGGGGAGATAAGCATTAGGGAGCAGATACTGAGGTTAGGATTCTAGAACACACAGGTCAGGGGATGAAAAAAAGTTTTTGGCAACATGTGGTCACCAATTCAGGTTAAAACCCCTCAACAACAAGAGATTAGGAATTCTGAATAATAGGAGGCACAGAATGTAAATAGAAAGCGTGAGTTTTATACTGAAGGATCCTGTGGCTCGTGGCCCTTCCTGGCTCTGAACTAAGGCCTGAGCTGGTGTCAGGGGTAAGCATGTCTGTCAGAGTCCACAAGAAGAGTTTTTAGATTAGATAAAAAACAGGGCAAAGAATTAAGTATTTCGGGGAAGCCGGGATGGCTCAGTGGGTTAAGCACTCACTTTGCAGCGCCGGGCCCGAGGATCGAATCCCGGCCCCGGCCCGTGCGGACCCATATGCTGAACTGGGAGCTCCCCCAGTTCAGTTCTCTCTCTGTCTCTGTATCTCTCTCTGTCTCTCTGTCAAAAGAAATAAATAAAAATATTAAAAAAAAAAGAATTAAGTATTTCATGAAAGCATTAAAATATAGTATTTGGAAGCTATCTGTGAATCTGGATTTCTGAGTTTATATAGTCCTTAAGGATGGAATATGCCATTTAATTCCAGGCAGTAAAATATAGTATTGAAATTTGGTCTCGAGCACTTGTAAAGCTGAGTTTGAGGCCATGTTATGCTACTTATTAACTATGTGAACTTGTGTAAGGTACTTAACCTTGTAAAGACACAGCTTCTTCAAGTGTAAAGTAAGAATGACACCTATCTCAGAGTGCAAAATATTCAACATTTAAAAATATTAAATGCAAAATTATTAGTTATAGACATTATTAGTATCATAATCCTCATTATTATAGACCTGATTTTTTTATTCAGCAGTTTTATTCTTTCCCCTTTCACAATGCAAATATTATATTCTACAAAGTTAAGAGTTTGGCCATTTCTTTTTGATTGTTTTTTACAAGTGACTCAGTCTTCTTTCAGAAAGTCTTTGTTTTGTTTTCTAAGCTTGATAAGCAGCAACAAGACAAGCTTATAAGGAAATATATTTGAAAACCTTATGTCAGATGTTTTCAAGCTTATCCTCGGAGGTGTCCATTTAGTAACATGAATTGAAACACCAGAAGGCAGCCTGGAAGTCTACGGATGGGAGATCTCGATCCTTCATAATGGGGCAAACATCTTACATTGTCATTACCCTAAATCCACCCCAAAATAAATTCCTACGTGGTTCTTTGGATTTCCCATATAGAAAGCAAGTTAATAAGGGTTTCTTTTGTGTGTGTGTGGTCAGGACTTAAACCAAATGGATATCCAACTGTGAAATAGTTCAGGATGTATTTTAATTTAAGTCCTATTTTAACTACTCCCCCTCATTTGCTATGGAAAAAGAAAAAGAAAAAAACAAATAAACAAACAAAAAACAAACCATAAGTGGAAGACTACTGAGGCAGAAACAGATGGATGCCTTATGCTTAAAAAAAAAAATCAGTTCTATTTCTTCATGTTGGGTTTCTATCACACTTCTTTTTTTTTTTTTAATATATTTTTGTTTATTTATTTATTTTTGACAGAGAGAGAGAGAGAGAGAGAGAGAGAGAGAGAGAGAGAGAGAGACAGAGACAGAGACAGAGAGAGAACTGAACTGGGGGAGCTCCCAGTTCAGCATATGGGTCTGCACGGGCCGGGGCTGGGATTCAATCCCTGGTCCCCGGCGCTGCAAAGTGAGCACTCAACCCACTGAGCCATCCCGGCTTCCCCACTATCACACTTCTTTTAAAGTATTAAAATAATATGAAGTAAAAGATAAAATCCCTTGTAGCCTAGATCCGAGTCTGGATTATCATAGACTTTTGAAAAAAGTTTTTGAATGGAATTTTTTCTTTTTCCATCATGTCTGCTAGCATTCTCACTTTTGCTACTTATTCCCTCCCATTGCCTGCTCTTTAACAGCATTATTCATCCCTTTTTCTGAACTCTAACTCGTTTGTGTTCCCTCTATGTTGGTGTTACATCCAGTGTGGGATCAACTTGGATGTTGGGGACAAGGAGGCCATTGCTGTAAACGCTACCATCAGTTTGTGGCTGGTTCCACAATCCAACAAATTTCATGCCTCTGAGATAACTAAGATTACTTGAGAATTTTATGCTTTCACTTGGGTGACAATGGAGCTGGTTGTGTGAGCATTTTTTCAGTGCTTGATGTGGAGTTGGCAATATCTTTGCAGTTGTAGATTCTCCCTGACCCAGGCTTTGGGCAGGAGGGCAGAGTGGTGAGAAGTCTTATGTCTACATTCATGTTCAGTGCAGACATTGTAAGGCCTAAGTGTGAATGGAGCCCATTCTACCTCATAGCTCAGGATTCACTTGACTACTCAAGAGTTTCTTTCCCAATACATTGTACAAGTTTATAGTATCTTAACCCCATGCTGTTGCCTCTGGAATGCTTATTTCTAATCCCTCATTTGCTTCCTGCAAGGTCATATGTTGTCTCCCTTGCAACATTTTCTCACATACCCAGTTGCTCCAGCCCTAAACAAATTTAATTGCACATTGCTCTGTACTTGCATGGCAGTTATTTATGAATCTTTCTTCTGCATTCATCCGTGAACCGCTGCACAGGAGGTTATACATAATCTTATTCATCTTTGGAAGGCAGACTTTTTTAGTGGTTAAGAATATGAACTCTAGAGTTAGAAGGGTTGGGTAAAACTTCTACCTCCTCCACTTACTAGTTGTGTGATCTTGGAAAAGATGTTTAATAACTGAGATTTAGTTTTATCATCTGTAAAATGACTGTTTGTTACCCTACAAGGATTGCTTTCATAGCTAAAAGAAAATCCATCGACATAAAGTGTTCAGCACATAGCAAGCCCTCAGCATCCATGAGCCCTGATTGATCATATTGTTTTATACAGTTAGTGCCCAGCTTAACTGGGGCACTAACTGTACAAAACAGGCTCATAACAGGGCCTCAGTACATGTTTGTTTCACTGATCATGTCTTCCTTAACATGGTAAAAAAATATGGTTTTCAAAGAGAACTTACACTTTTTTTTTTTTTTTCACTGATGGTTGGGAAAGAGAGAAGATAGAAACTTTCTGTGAAAGATTGGTTAGAAAGAAAATGGCAACTAAACCACTAAAAATCTGAACTCATAATTAACATTGTCAAAACTCTTACCATGATAAGAGATTGGGGAGAAACAAACCCTCAGTTCCAAGTTTTGAATTTCTTCTCATCCACTATATGAATACAGAACCATCCTTTGATTTTGATTTTTCTTTTTTGGTAGCTCACTTTCAATATACATAAAGTGTATATTGTGATGTTAACTTGCCTTCTGTAGATGTAAAGAAAACAGAGCACAACAATGCTCAACCAATTTCCTGCTCTTCCAGCAGGGAAACTGAGACACAAGTCTGGGGACTTGATCAAGGTCGCAGTCAGTGGCAGAACCAAATTAAAATTCATGTTCCCAGAGTCCTTTCCATGCCAGTGCTTCACCTACTGACCCATGGTGCTCCACCAAGAAGCACTTCTGACTAAGTGAACTTTCAGGTTTCAATACCACACAACCTTGGCAAGGACTTTAGGTAACAATCTCATATTATATACTCCAGTTACTTTTTGGGGGAAAAAACCCTGGCTATCTCAAATATATGTTTTGACTTAATTGCCTTGTACAGGCTGGTGTTGAAGAAAGTGCTATGTTTCCTAAGTTGACCCAAGAGGACAAAAGCTTAATAAAGTCTCTATTTAAAAAATAAAGAAAGGGGAAGCTGGGGGTGGCTCAGCAGGTTAAGCACTCGCTTTGCAGCCCCAGAGCCTGAGGATCGAATTCCGGCCCAGGTGGACCCATATGCTGAGCTGGGGTGTGCCCCCAGTACAGTTCTTGCAGAGGCCTATGCGGGAGGCTCCCGGCCCAGCTCCTGCCCTGTGCAGCCCTGTGCCCACCTGTGGAGTGAAACTATATGGAAAACTAATGCTGTCACCTATGGAGACTGTTCTGGGCCCTCCCCATTCTCTGTCTCTCTCTGTGGGCTCTCTCTCTGTCAAAAAACAATAGAAATAAATCTTTGAAAACTAAAGAAGGTAAACAAAAACTAGGAGAGATGCCTTCCTTGTAGGCTAGACAGTCCATTATCAGGGGCTGTGAGCCTTTTTGGTCACCACTGTGCTTGCAGAGCCTAGCACAGTGCTTGCATATGACATGGATTCAATTGATACTGAAGAAATGAATGCATGGATACATGGAATCCTCAATATTTCAGGTATAGTTGAATAGCTTCCTGTATTTTGGAACAATATCCCCTTACTACCCTGTTTCCCCGAAAATAAGACTGTCTTATATTAATCCCAAAGATGCGCTAGGTCTTATTTTCGGGGGGATGCCTTATACATATTCCAGCGAGAGGCAAAACTGTAAGTAGGTCTTATTTTCGGGGGATGTCTTACTTTCGGGTACTAAAATGGTAGATATTTTTCTTTATTCAGTGTTTTAAATTTGATATGTGTATATACAATAGGATGTTAAAATTTGTTTTGAGCAAAATTTCACAATAGATGTTGCACACCAAAGTGAGGTGCTAAATCAAAATAGACATATTTAAAGCAGGAGATTATGAGATGGTTTCACAAATTTGGAGCTTGACACGAGGGGAATGGTGACTCAAGTGGAGGTTGTAAAAGTGTTGAGAGAGGAAAAGAAGAATGTGTGAGAACTATTGCTCAGGGAAAGCTACATTGATAACCTCCCTAAGTGGGGAGGGCTGGAGACATACTTGCCCTCATTCAAACAGAGTAAAGGACAACTTCAAGGATTGTTCAGAGAGCTTGCTGTCCCTCCTCTGGGTCTGAGCCCAGAGTGGACCTGCTCTGACTTCAGCCCAGGAAATCGAAGAGCAGATGAGAAGTGTTGAACAACTGGCTTGGCAGCTGAGTGAAGGTGAGTCTTTGCTGCCGCCAGAAAATAACTTCTCTTGCCAGAAGTTCAAAGAGGCAAAACCCTAGGGAGCAGAAAGGAGAAATCGAATGTAGGAATGGCCTAGAGCCGTTTTATGTTCTGGCAAAGAAACAGGCCTGGAAGCGGCAATGGGAGTCCAGTAAGGAAACATCTCTATATAATGGACCATCTGAGAACCAGGGCCAAGGTGGAGAGGAGAGGGGAGAGGGTTAGAAGGGAGAGGCAGTTCAAGAAGAAGCATAAACTAGAGACATTAGTTGGAGGGAACCATCAGAGGACTTGCCAAATTTAGCAGCTATAACCTGCATGAGATAAAGAGTCAGCTTAAACAGTTTCCAGGCTCACAAGGCATAAAGTCAGCTTAAAGCAATACCAGTTCATGTAAGAAACTTTCCTACTCACCTTTTTGCTTCCAGCTCCCTATGTTTCAAGCCAGGAGGGTTAAGAAACCATAGCTAATGAGTAGGGTAGGAGGAGCAAAAGAGTCAGACTGGACAAAAAAGACAAGTGTCTTGTAACTCTAAATAAAGTTCAGAATTTAAATAATTATCAACAATGGGCATCTGACTATTGATTTGAGACTGTTTTGAATCTAAAGTGATCTGGAACCATCTATTACTGAACAGGAAAAACAAAAGTAAGAGGACATGTTGAAGGAGGTATTTAAAGCCAGGGACAACTTCCCTATTGAGCACGTTTTAGAGGTAGAATGGAGACCAAAATGTAATTGCATTTTGATTATACCTCCTAAGCTGAGCTTGGTAAAAATAACAGGTAGATAGATTACTCTTGATTTTATTGTGAATGTTGTTTTATAAGCTTGAACAGAGCTATCATGTTACAAATGTACAATTTTGATAGTTTTTGAAAACCACCTCTGTGTGGCACCTTTGTGTACCCAAGAATGTGTGGTCTACCTTTTAGGGGGCACAAATCTAAGGAGGCTGCCATGGTTCACCATCCTACTTCCTGGAAGTCAGATGTGTAAGAATATGTGCATGTCAGCTGTGCTTGAATCAGAACAAAGGGGTTGAAAGAGATTTAGAAATCATTATGGTCTTTCCAATCTAATTCTCCATTGTCTCCGTTATACAAATACACTGAAAACAAACAAACAAACAAGCAAACAAAACAAAACAAAACAAAACAAAACAAATCAATCCATGTCTGATCTTATTTTGTATTTTAGAGCTCCCTTAAACTGGATCAATATTTGACAGCTGACGGAAAGCACTTCCTATAATGTAGTTCATTGATAGGTTTCATTCTCTCAAGATTTTTCAAGGCCATTTCTATCACCTTCCATCTATCCCCCAGGCTCATCCAATTTTAAGAGTTGACCTGGCAAAAGGGAATGCTACTGTCTTGGTAGCAGGAAGAACATAAGAAGAGAGAGCTAATGTCTGGTCCACTGTAAACCATGGAAAGGAAAGGGAATAAAGGGAGTGAAGGTGATGTTGGTTGAGCAGCTACCCAATGTCATCCACCATGCAAGTGCTTTCATGTGACTGATCTGACTTATTGTGGACCACAGTTTCATTAAATTAGGCATTCTTATGGTCTTAATGCAGAAGAGGCAGAGACAGAAGTGACTTGCTTAGCATCATGAAGTGAGGTCAGTCAGACTCAAAAATCCCTGCTCTTTCTGCAATTTCATACAGCTTCTTTTGAAATTACACATTAAATACAATTTTGAAGTGTGTTTTGTGACTTCTCTCATTCTTTTTAATCTTCAGAATCTAATCCCATATAAAAGCTGATAGCATTTTTAAATAAGGAAATTGTTTTTGATTTCTATTACTACATTTTTATGAGACTACAATGACTTCTGTTATTAGAATTGAATTTCAGAATAGTAAATGACATATGTTCTTTCTCGGCACTGTATACCTTTCCATTATAATGCACTACGGTTGATTCCAATCAACTTTTTCTTTAACTCATTCTCCATTTCCAATATTTTTACACTTCTATTACCATTCACAAATATTCTCAGAAGAGTGTTCCAATCTGGTGATATTATGATAACTTTCCCCTAGGGGTTTATTAGCTTCCATGTTACAGTACTCATTTCACCTACTTTCATTTCCTTGGACAAAGTCCAGAATAGCCCCTGGTCCTGTTGATTGTTTCACAAGCTGTGTGAAGGAACATTTTTGCAATGAACTCAGAGACAAACGTCCATCTGATTCCATTCCTGTGATCTATCTATCAGTCATTGTCAGGGGATTGAAATTGTATCACATTGATGACTTGTATTTCTCTGTTGCCTCCATTTTTTTTTTCCTGTTTATTGCCTAGCTTTCTGTGATAGGAAAGCATGTCTGCTCACATTAATATTTATTTTTATGAATTTGATTATTTTGCGTAAAGTGGTCTTTCTGTGTGATATTGCCTTTTTATTTTTTAAAGCCCCTGAACAAGGAATTTCTCCTTGAGGCTATGTTGAATTTACCAAGATATTGACATGTCTCTGGAGTGGACATGCCCAAAGTGGGCTATTGCCTCCTAGGACAAAGGAACCTGTTAGGAAAGACTTCCCTCTAAGGAAGTTTAAGGGAAAATGGTAAATGTCAAGTCAGCAGGCAGATTCTAAGTATGGCATGGTGCTTGGTATGTGAAGGGTTAGTTGTAAGGACATAAACGTGAGTCCTTAGGGTGAGAGACATAGAAAAAGAAGACCAAGTTAAAATAAAATGAGCAATTTCTCCACCCTTGACGGATAGTAAGAGCATAAGTATAAGCAACAGTGACATTAGTGACCCTGAAGTTGACATTTATGTGGGGAAGAAAGAGAAGTCATGTTGTTCTAGAAGTGGCAGTGCCAGAGACAGTAGTACAGGTGGTTTTGGCAGGGGTGGCACACTATCCATCAGATTTGATATTGCTGATGTCATTGCACACATAGGCACCAACAGTGGCAGAGCTTCTGATAGGCAGCAGTGAAGCCTGAGGCAATGCCATTATAAGCCTTTGGGAAAGAGGGTTGGATATCTTGATAGCCCAGATGAAACACTACCTGGTGATTTTCAGAATTATTGGACAGCTTGAGGAGCAAGGTGGAAATTCCTGAAGAGTAAACGGTGATGGAGTCAGAGAAATACAGTTTTGTACCATTTAAAACCATGTTCTTAGCCCTAAGCTAATGTGACCTGAGACACACAAAAAATAATAAAAATTAGAATATCCTCAACAACAACTAACACTATATGCCAGGTGCTGTTTTATTCCTCACAACAGTTTTACAAAGTGATACTATTGTTGCCCTCCTATATAGATGATGAAATTGAGGTACTGAGTGATCAAGTAGCTTTTTACAAGGTCTTATAAGGAGTAAATGCTGAGCTTTGATACAACTTAGGAATTCTAGTTGCAGAAGCCATGCTTAGATATCATATGACACTGTATACCCTTATTATTTTAGTCTCAGGATCTAAGTAAAATCTTAAATATAATTTTTGGAAGAATTTTTTTAAGGACTGAAAGTCTATTAAGAAAAACCACTGAATACATAAATTTGAAATTGGAAAAGGAATATTAACCTTATTTGGAGAAGAAATATTGCTGTTATTATAATAACTAAGATATCTTTATTGAAAAACAAAAGTCCTCTTTCAGTTTTTAATTCTCTTAGTCTTCTAATCATCCTTCATTTTCCCCTTGTATTTAATTTGTATTTTTTTTCTGTTACTATTTAACATTGCCCTAGACCAGACCCAATCAGATACCCTGACTCTTGTCTCTCACTTCTATTCATTTAATATACTGCATTAGACAAACATTACTAAAACACCAACCACCTGTAATCTGTTAAAAAACATTTACTGGTTCTAAATAGATATAAGCTAAATCCTATACTCTTCAGCCTGGAATACAAGCTTATTCACTTATATAATATATACATTCATACAACATTTCCTCTATGTTTCCTTATGTTGAAATACCCCCTTTCTAAACACTTTACTCTCCCTACATGCATGGCCTTCAAACAAACTTGTGCTAATTTTCATCTGCTGAAATTATAGTAAATTTCACTAGTACTCCAAGATCTTGTTCAAATCTTACACCTTTCATAAAATTCCACACAATCAGAGTCTCCTGGCATATACTATATCTTTGTGTGGATTAGAATAAGGCCTTTCCTCTCTAGTGTGGAGCAGGCTGCATCACGCTAGAGGTCTCAAGTAATGGAGTTAAAGTTGGATTTCAGCTGCCTTTGCCCCCAGCCCAGCTGGGCTTTACATGCAAAACACAGATGTTCTTCCACAAAATGGCAACACTGTTCACTGCCAACCCAGGAAGTGCTCACCCTGCAGTCAATTCCTAAAGCAATGATTGCCTTTACACATCATCAGGCAATTAATCACATATTGCTTGTTGCTAACCCTTCAATTGTGATTTTAAAAATTCTTTTATCAATGTTTTTATTTTTAATATGTTATTGTCGTAACTCTTCAGAATGTTTCCTCTTGAAGGCAAGGTTAATACTTGTAGAGTATACTTCACTGTGGTTCTCAGAATAAACAACAGTGTCAATAGGCTTGTTGATTTCAGTTGCATTGTTTTATGCAAACAAACATAAATAATTACAAATGGAGCATGAATTTATTAGAATTAATAAATAACAATTTGCTGTCCATTGTTAACTGAAAAGAATGTTTCTACTAACACACACACACACACACACTCACACACTCACACACACACACACACATACACACACACATCCTGCAATTGTAGTATGATTATACTTTTACTTTTGTTTTTATTATATATCTTTTGTATTTTGGTATATTGAACTACCCACAACTACAATTAGAAAGAATTATTCTTGTACTTTGATTTACATTGAATGTCTCATATGGCCCTTCATTATAGTTAGGATTTCAATATAACTATTTTACCAACAACTATTTATAAGCACAAAGTACTTTAGGGGACACAAAGATGAAAGCTTTTCCATCTTCTACATCAATCAGATTTAATTATTTTTTAAATTATTTATTTATTTATTTTATTTTTTAAAAGATTTATTGTTGTTGTTTTTTGACAGAGAGAGAGAGAGAGAGAGAGAGATACAGAGACAGAGAGAAGAGGGAGGGTCCAGAACAGTCTCCATAGTTGCACATCATTGGTTTTTTCACATAGTTTCATTCCACAGATGGGTGGGGCTGCACAGGGCAGGAACTGGGCCAAGGTCTTGCCCTGGTGAGAACTGAACTGGGGGCACTCCCCAGCTCAGCAAGTGGGTCTTCACGGGCCGGGGTGGGGATTCAATCCTCAGTCCCCGGGGCTGCAAAGTGAGCGCTTAACCCACTGAGCCATCCCAGCTTCCCCTAGATTTAATTCTTAGTGGGAGAAATCATTCATTAACAAATACAATGTTAGTAAGACAGATGTAAGTTCCATAAAAGCAGTACAGGGAATGTGAATTAGGTATTTAGAGGAGCCAGGATACCAGCATTTGCATGTAGATGGATTTTGCAGTAGGGCAGATAGAGTACATCCTCATGTTGATGTGAAAGGAATATTCCAAATAGAGTCAAAGTGTGGGAAAAGGTAAGTTAAAGAACCATCCTTGAAATCACAAACATTTCTGTTTGGTGCAAAGTATCTGTGGCACTTTCATGATGCCATGTCTATATACCCTGCCCCCCTCCCCCCCATCACTTTATTTTTAATTTATGAGATCTGCCTGATGTGGATTATTTCAGCTTTTCTTAGCGTGTACATAGCATATACGTAGCAATGATACCTATAAAATTAGAGGCATTGCACTAGTTTTACATTTTTAACACTCATTATGCTCTAGAAAGAAAACCTCTCAATGCAAAGAGATTGCTGTATCACTGACATACATACCAGGCTCCCCAGCCCAAGGTTTCCGTGAAAGGAACAGAGGTCTCTGTAACTTCCGGTTAGGAAAACCAGCAGAGATTATGGCTGAGTGAGATGGAGGGCAGCTGTTATCCAAGGCGCTCCTCTTAAAGGGCTCATGCATGGACTCACTTGCTGATGGACTCACATGCTCTGAGTTCCAGAACTGGGGCAGCTGGTCAAAAAGCACCAGGGACATATGGGGAGAAAATGAGTGGTACAGTTTCAGGGTGAGGGCTGGAGGGGCAGTTGTCTCCCGGATGAAAAAACTGGTGAAAGCCATTGTTTCTTCATTGAGCCCTCACCCAATCCTGCATGCAGATGTAGGTGGCTACCATATTTGAGTCTCCATCAACCTGGCTAGCACCATTCATCTTCCCTACCCTGGTGACTCTGAGACCCCACCTCATCCAACTTGCAGGACCAGTCAAGCTTCTTACAGTGGTTTTTCTACACAAATGACTTGTCTTGGCTCATGCTGCAAACTTTCTTAAATCTCTCAAAGGTTCACAAAAATAAACAAGCAGCATCTGACTTTGGCATGTCCCATATGTCTTGTCGAGCAGCCCCAAGCCCAGCACTAGTGGCAGCTGCCCTTGTTTTGTGACTTGGCCTTGCAAGTCACCACCACACTCAGAGTGGGTGGTGGCCATCTGTGGATAGCTTTGTGCCTCATGCCAGGTGTCTGTGGATAGGGCACAGGCAGAAGCTGGACTTGGCCTGCAGTGGGGCCCTTCTCAGGAAGCCCCAGGGCTGTCACACCCAGTGGCCAGTTTTGTACTGAGCTGGAACATCACCCAGCTAACTTCAAGGACAATATATCCAAAAGGCAGACTGAGCAGGCACCAGACACCTGCTAAAGCATATCCCGCTCCAGGGTCAGCCCCTGAATAATAGCTCCTCTAGTGTAGTCACAGCCAGTCCTCACAACCCATCCACCTGAGGATGAATCCTTCCCACTGACACGCAAACAGCAACTAAGGCTCAGCTGCAATAGGAGGCCACACATAAGCCACACAACAGACACATGTGCAGCTCCCAGCTCAGGTGACCAGGCAGGCTGCACCACTGGGCCCCATAGGACATCTACTACATAAGGCCACTCTACAGAGACTGGGAGACATAGTGGCCCTACCTAGTATGTAGAAACAAACACAGGGAGGCAGCCAGGATGTGGAGATGAAGAAAAGTATCCCAAATAATAGAACAGAATAAAACTCCAGAAAAAGATCAAATAAAATGTAGATAAGCCATATACCAGACAGAGAGTTTAAAATACTAGTTATGAAAATACTCACTGATCTCAGTAAAAATTTCAAAAAAGAGAAAAGAAACATAAAAATGAATATAGAAAACATATAAAGGAACTATTTTGACAATACAGTACATATTGAGAAAGTGCCCAACATCATTTAGTCATTAAGAACATTAAGTTTACTATAAAAGTTAAAACTATTACAAAATAATACTACTTAAGATAAAATTAAAAAGACTAAGAAATTAAAGGTTTTTAAAATTGTGGAGCAACCAGAATTTTCACACACTGTTGATGGGATTGTAAACTGGGATAACATCTTTGGAAAACCACTGTATCTACTAGAACAGAATACTATATGCATACTCCTACGACAGCAATTTCACTCCAACAGAAATGCATACCTATGGTTTCCAAAAGATAAATATATATGCTTATGTGTGTGGATGTTTATAGTGGCATTATTCATAACAGTTCATAAATATTGAAACTGGTAACAACCCAATTGTCTGTCAACCATAGAATGGATAAATACATTCTAGAATATTCACATAACAGAATTCCTCACAGCAATGAAAATGAACCAACCATTGCTTTTTTGTGATAACATGAATAAATATCATAAACAATTAAATGAAAGAAGTCAGACACAAAAGGGTCTATACTATATCATTTAGTGCAAATAAAGTTGAAATTCAGGTAAAATGAATCTATTCTGTTATAGGTCAGGATAGTGTTATATTTGGAGAGAAAGTCAGAGATGAACTATGGACTGAGCGAGGCCCATGGAGGGCTTTGGGGTGGTGATGATATTTACTTCTCTATCTGGGTGGTGGTTATGTAGGTGTGTTCATTGTGTAAAAATTCATTGAATTGCACACTTATGATATGTGTACTTTCCTTACATGTGTATTGATAAAAAAATGTTTATTAAAATGTATAAGTGTGGGGTAGGAGAGGAGCAGTTGATGCAGAAATAAACATAATATACTTTAAAAAAACTTAGTACGTGAGCTTTATATCTAGAGTTCTGATTCTAAATCCCTATACAAAATACTAGAAAATTCTACTGAAGTTTCCCCAAATTCTCTTATAATAAAATAAGTTGGCACAAACATTTAGATGTTTTTTTTCTTACCAGGTTTCCGTAGTTTGTTTGTTTATTTATTTATTTAAAAAATATTAGTGTGGACCTGAATTAGACAAACTTTCTTTCTCCTTTCCCTCCTTCAACTTATTCCACCCTCTTGAGAGACCTCTAGTTTTCACCAATATTTTCCTCATGAGAGAGCTGTTGGCAGAATATGGGACACTGCTCTTGCGTATTACACACCTGAGTGACAAGGGAAAGTCACATTCTCATTTTTCAGGAGTACAGAATGACATCTCTCAGTTATTGCACAGTGCCTACCGATAGAAGATTTCCAGTATATAAAGTTTTTTGCTGACCCACTGTGCCAGTAATTTTTTTCATCAAATGTACATCTATTGTGACCCCCACAAAGTAAATTTACTATTCAATCTATAACCTGTTCATTGAGAATTGTTATAATATTTGGTTTCCTTCTGTTTACACAATGGCCACATTATTTCAAAATATGTTCAAACAACGTTTCAACTTTACCAAAGGAACAGATTATTTATGAGAATCTATGATTTTGAAATTAACAAAGCAAGCTACCAACTAATCCTTATAATACACTCGAATTACATTCTGTGCATTTTTCTGAACTGTTGAACAACAAAATGTAGAATCATTAGGGTCTCTTTCACTTACCCATAGGCTCAAATTCAGCTTTCAAAATGATTCTACAAATTAAAAAATTCTCACTCTAAAATTCTACTTCTAGAATAAGTGGGACTTTACCAAGACTCTATAGTTTAACAACAAAAGTCATTCTAGAGAGAAAAATGGAAAGATCATGGGGGGAGCCACTGTACCCTAGAAGTGCCTTTTCAGAAACTCCTGTCTTGCAATGACGTATTATTGTTTTAAAAAAGTCCGGCTGGAATTATGGCCATTGTGGTGCAGATGGCAGAAAAGGACTGTCCCTAAGGATGAAATAATGCTCACATTCTGCACTGCAGATGGAGTTGTGAATGCTGTGGGGAGACAGGATGGAGAAGGTGAGGGGTAGAGAGGAACAGCGAAAGAAGCAGAAATGAAACTTCCACCTTTTTAATAAAAATGTTATATATCTAGAGCACTATAAATGAGAAGGACTCCAAGAAGACAGTGTTTAATTATATGGACTCAATATTCTGAAAACCTGGAAGAATTTAGAAAGAAATTTGGACATAAAAGAAATCAGATGACACTCTGAGAGTCAAGCTATAAAATCTTTGCACGTGGAATGATGCATGTGCAGTCGGTCACCCGAAAGAGATGAGTCCTCATGTCCAAGGGAGCTGCCCAAGATGCTGCTTTGTATGTTCCCTGAGTGCGTCTTCTACTCTGACCTCCTCATTCTCTGCCATGCAGGTACCTTGTACTCAGCTGCCCCTCCTGTGACAGTGGATGCACCGATAACAGCTAACTTTATTAGTAGCTACACCTGCCGTCCTTAGCCAATTCTCAGGGGAGGATCGTTGTTCTGTTCTTTAGCTGATTTGCACAGGTCCTGCCTAAATTTGGCACAGGATAGCATTGACAAGTAAAAGTAACCACGATAGGAGAGATATAACAATGTTAATATAGCTAAGTGGACAACTCTATATGGCACAACTTAAATGAAAAATATAAAATTTTATTCATAATATTCTGGAAAATATATACAATTTGTATTTAGATTCAAGGTATAATTGTGGAAAGCATTTTTCTTGGCTGTCTGTTTTACTTTGAATCAAAATGTTACTTACGGGTCTCACATATTTGGCATTGAAATGAAAGGATTATTAGTGTTGAGAATGCAAATGATGAAATGCTTGATGCCTAAGGTCCTCTATTACTTGGTTCCCTCTTTTGTTCCTAATAACTGCTGTTCTTTCAGCCTTCCAGGGCTATTCCCCTGGCCAGCGTTCAAATGCTTGTGCCAAAGTGGATTTCCCAGAGAACACCCTCACCTGGAACCTCCTGGTACCATAAGCTGTTAAGGAGAGTCCCCCACTGGTGCCCCAGTAACTGGCCAGGTTGGGCTCTAACCTACCCCGACAATCCAACACTCTGACACTTTTAGCACTATCACTTCCTCTGCACTTTTTAAAAAAACTCCGGGTTTGAAAGACTGGGCTTAAAAACAATCACTGGGGAAGCTAGGATGGTTCAGCAGGTTGAGCGCTTGCTTTGCAGCCCTGGGGTTCGAGGTTTGAATCCTGACCCAGGCCTGTGTGGACCCATAGGCTGAACTGGCATGTGGCTCCAGTTCTTGCTGGGTGAGCTTACCATGTGGAAGGCTCCCTGGTTTGGCCCCCAGCTTGCAGGGGTGTGCCTCCCATGTAGGAGGCCCTGGCCTGGTTCCTGCCCTGCGCTGCCCCACCCACCCGTGTGAAATGAAACCATGTTGAAGACTGATAATGTACAACTACAGAGACTGCTCTGGGCCCTCCCCTTCTCTCTGTCTCTCTTTCTCTCTGTCAAAAACAATAAAATAAATCTATAAAAAAATGAAATAAAAATTCTGATTCTGCAAGTGAGTGTTATATACTTTGGTAGCATGACTCAGAGTCCCAGAGTTAGACCACCTCCAGAATGAAGATGAGGTGGAAGTTTAGAATATGCAAGTCTGATGGTAACCCCAGGACTGTGGTCATTAGACCAGGCAGATACATCTGAAGGGGGTCAGTCTTGAATTAGAGACGCATTACCCCGGAGAGGCTGCCTCAACAGGAGAGGGGTTGCTTTCATTTGAACACCAGAGTATATACATTGCTTATTTAGAGAAGGGGTGTCAAACCGGTGGCTCGCGGGCCACATGCGGCCCCCAAGGTAATTTTTTGTGGCCCACGATGCTCTAAAATAAAAATAGAAAAAATGGTTATGAAGAAAATAGCGCTTAGGGGAGATCGAGGCAATACCGTACACACAATTCCCTCGTTAACCCTTTAACTACTGAAGATGAGTATACACATGGCCCAGTGCCTTTCCTGGGGGCCTGTGGGCGTGTATAAACACGCTGACTCAGTTCCAGAGATGTTTGTAAATGTGATGTGGCCTGCGTGAATCTTGCCTGTTGCACCAAATGGCCTGTGTTTTAATTGAGTTGGATACCCCTGGTTTAGACCAAACTATGAAGTGACCTTGCTTTATCTAAGTGACGCTGTCTGAGCTTGGTGTTCTGTGAGATTATTTATTTTTAATATACATGGACTCACTGTGAGTGTCAAGTCAGCTTCAAACAACACTGAGTTCCAGCTCTGAGTCAGACTGGTTTCTGGACATCAGGAGCTGTGTTCTGACTTCTCAGCTAGAACCACGATGTGACAACAGAGTAGTAACAGCAGCTGGACTGCGAAATTATGAAACCAAGCATTCTCTGTCTATTGGCCAAAATGGTTTTTAGGCTTTCAGTGGCACTAAATCTTCATTTGAGGTATAGATAATACAATTTCCATAAAGTTTCTGAGCCATGGTGGTTGGGGGAAGAGAGAGAGAGACAGAGAGAGAGAAGAGATTGCCTGTCTCAATATTTTAGTAGTGCAGAGAAAAGAAAATACAATACATGCTATATAATTGATTCATGTTTAAATTAACTAGTTATAAAAGATTTTGAAGAATGCTACAGGAAATTTGAATATGGACTGTATATTAGGCTACATTAAGAAGTCACAAATTCGGTTAGTATTTATAAAAATATTGGGCCGGCAATGAAAATGCCCTTTTTTGGAAGAGGTACTTACTGAAGTTTTTAAGGTTAAAATATAAGATCCAAATTTATTTTACAATATTAATCACCCCCCCTCCAAAATAAAAAACAACAATAAGGTAAAGAAAATATGTCCAAATTTACATTTCTCACAACTAAGTAAAGGTTCTATGGATGTTCAGTTTCTATTCTTTATACTCTTTTGTGTTTAAAATATGGATAGTCACAAATAATAAACAAAAACAGAAATATCCCAAGAAAAACCAGTGCAAATGAGCCTGCCTTCACTCAGAGTATAGGCAGAGAGCAGCGGGTAAGGTAAGCGTGGGCATTCCACAAGGAGAGCTTCTTGTCTTGTTGAGAAAAACTCTATTATACTTATAAAATGATATTTATATAAGTATGCTGGTTTGTAAACTGCTTAGCATGTGGCTGTATATAAAAAAACTGTTTATATTATACTTCATGAGCTAGTTTAAGAATTCTGAAAATCCTTTTGACATTATCTGAGTTTTGCCTGCATGATGCTATTAGAGCTGAGATTGAAGCAGTTGTTTTTTTTAATCAAGGTGTTTATGAATGCCACCTGAAGCCAGCATGTTTTTTGTCTGTGCATTCCAGACAATGATAAGCCAGGGTTTCCTCTGGTTTGAAGACCAAATGATCCAATCTGGAGTGCAGGGGATTAGAATGTGTGAAAAAGGGCAAGCTCCAAGATAGGTGATTGTATATCAAGATTCATCTTTCCCCAAATGAGACAGTTTCAAAGTAGTAGCTGGAGCTTTGCAATGCTTGCAGCTTAAATCTCCCATGTTGAAGATTTGTTGGGCATTAAATGTGGAATCCTTCCAGCTTTGAGAATAGCTCTGCCAGGTATCAGAGTTTGATGCTGACAGTTTGGGGCGGAGAGGCTGAGAATACTGTGGAAGAGGAGAAACTGCCCCTATAACATTGTCACAGAGGGTGGAAGGGTATTCAGCAGTGGGAAGACCGGGGTGGGAAGAGCAATGCTGGAAGCGAATGGAGAAAGAAAGGCGGATGCAATCGAGGATGGAGCCAGAGACCATATTGTTGGATTTAGGGTCAGTAAAATATGTTGTCTAGATGAAGAATTAAATAGAGCAAAGACAATTGTTGCTCCAACTCCAGGTTTCACTCATAAAACAACATGAAGTAGGTCTGCAGTTTCCGGGTGGAGGAAACCTTGTGTCTAATTGATCCTTTTGAACACTTACCTGTAATGATGGAATTAAAACATGATCTGTGCAGCACGCCTGCTGAAATGCTTCAAGCGTGCAGTGCACGGGGTGCCGATCAGAGCTTGTGCACCCTCCCACTAAGGCGACACTGAAATCTGTCATAACCACTCACTGAATTCCACTGTGGAGGAAAAAGAGCTCCTTCCATCTCTTTGTCACAACGGCCCATTTGTGGCCATGTGGATTTAAGCCCTTCAAAAAAAGTAGTTTTCCCTTAAAAGCCCTTTCTTTGTGTGTGCTTGTGTGATTTTTCCAGACAAGTCCACATTACCACTTAGTAATGAAAGCTTTTTAAGCACAGTGCCCTCATGCCTGCTTGTGACAAAGCTGATTCTTGTTCATTTTTTGAAGCACCACAACATCCACCAGAATCTTGCAGTGGCCTTGCCCACTCTGCAGGGCTTGCCTCATATTTTTATCAGTGTCTGTCAGAGAGCCAGGGTTCAAATGATTGGCGGTCCAGAGGACATCTGGCTTCCCAGCGCCCCCAGAATACGGCTGCAGCGCTTATCAGTGCATTATTCATCAAAACCGATGATGCAAGGTACAACATGCTGTCTGCAGCTCAGCGTCTGAGCAGCAAGGAGTTGGCAGCAGCGCCTGGTGTTCTGTGAGCAGCATGTAATCAATAGTCTGGGTGCTTGTTCACTTCACGTTGATGACTATTCCCTCCGGTACATTTCTGTATATTTTTGGGTTCACTGTACTACCAGCTGTGCAATATTTCTTCCTACTCCATTCCTCATATCAGCCCTGATAAACAGAGCAGAAGGAATAACCTTTTTGTGTGGTGGGTGTCAACTCACATAATCTAATGACCAAAAACAGGGCAGCAGGCATGGGGGGAAAAAAGAGACAGATCTTATCATTTCCACGGGACTCCGGTAATAAAATCAAATTAGCTGTGTTTATGTTCAGACTTTCCGTTACTTGCCTCAAATTAAACAATACCAGTCCTCCCCTTTGCTCCATCTCTGATGACAAATCACTGGATTGCCTCCTCTGATTTGCTCCTTTGTGTATATGTGTGCTACTCTTTGTCAACCCTGTTCTATCCAACAAAAGGGGACTTCCTTAGTTTCCTCTGTTAGTGAGAAACACTCAACACTGTCACTAAACTGAAGACGGTGAGCGGTCACACCCCAACCCCCTCCCTCAGTGATGAAATTATTAGGAATTGTACAAGATGTCTCAAATCAGTACTGAAATTGATCCAGTTACATCTGAGATGAAGAAATTAATTTTCACTTGCAAATTAAGCAGTTACCCATCTTGTACAGTTTCTGAAAATTTTGATTATGTATTATTAAAAGCCATGCTTTTTTTTCTTTTCTTTTTTTTTTTTTAATATGTAAGAAAAATAGACATCCAATGGGGGTGGGTGGGGTGGGTGGATAGTTTTAAATGGTCAAATCAGCTTAACTTTTAGTCAACCTCTTGGCAATTACCTTAGAAGACATTTAAGACTGTAGGACTCTCTGCAAGTTGGTTGGTAGAGTGCATGCAGGGGCCCAGCCCTCTCAGGCAGCAGTGATATCTGTTGTCTGGTAGGTCATTTTGAAGGCTGGGTGGCCGTGGCCAGAATACACCCATGTGTTGGTCCCATGTCCGCAGTTTAATAGCTGTGTCCATCATTTCTGTCAGGCCTGATGATCACTGCAAGCCAAAGCCACGATCACTGTAAGACTGTAACTGGTCTTTTGACTCTCCCCATATCTTCAGCATTTTTGTTAAGGATCCTTTAGTTTTCAGATGAGTAAGTTTGCTCTGACTGATTTCTAGTCATCAATGATATTATTTGGATGCAATGAAGACCTCAGCTGGGAATTCCAAGTTCTGGGACTTACTTGAGATGCAGCACCTCCAGCCACTCTCCAAAAAGATGACATCTATCTCTTGACAAAATGAATCTCTCTGGCTCCCGGAAACATAGCTTCAACTGCACAAGGGCACAGACATGTGTGCTATGCTGCAGCAGTGGGCAGGATTGGAATAAGAGGCAGTCATCAGGGTACTTACTGAAGTCACAAAACTCAATTCTGTATAGTGCGGTGGTTCAATCATGGGGTCTCTCAATTCGCACTGCCTGGGCTCAAATCTGGCCATTTCTTAGCTCTGAGACCACCGGTAAAATTAATTATCCACTCAGTTGTTTGGTTTAAAATTTCCTATTAATTGTGAATGATATGACCCAGGTGAGAGGGTTATTGTGAGGAATAAATTGAGATATATCATATGAAGGAACAGCATGCACCTGGCACTTAGTAAGTGATCAATGAAAACCATTATTACCAATGACTAGTAAATTAAAACTTTGCATCATTATTTCCATTCAATTCTCTTCAACTACAATAGCATTAGTGAACATCTAACATCTGCACGGCACTGTCCTATGTGTTGAGGGGCACAAATATGATGAAAATACAACTCTGATCTCCAGGTGCTTAGAATTGATAGGGTGAGTTAGACATGTATACAGCTAACATGAATAAGGGTATAAAAAATCTAGACTAGAGACGCAAACCATTTCTACCCACCATGAGGGTGGGGAGGAGAAAGTTTCTGATCCTTATCTGAGGTGGGGAGGATGATGGGGTCTGGGGGAAAGCCAGGTGGTCATTTCAGCTGTCCTGGAAGTATAAGTCAGAATGCAAAAAAAAAAAAAAAAGAATGAAAGTGTGACAAGATGTTCTGGAGGAGTGTTATAGGCAGGGAAGGGGGAAGTTGTGTGGATTGTAGCAAATGGTCCCATGCACCGTAAGCACCTATCTTATTTCACTGGGAGTCTCCATGACATGAAGAAAAGAGCGTGAGTTTTGGAGTCACCTTGATCTGTGATTGGATCTTGGTTTTGCCTCTCTTCCCTGGTTGTGTGACATGGGCTCTCACCAAATGTGAGGCAGATAAGCCTTGTGCATGTGCACAATGGTGATGATAATCACACATGTCCCATGGTATTGCTGTGGGGGGTTTACAAGAATAACCTACGTAAGCACCTGGCTTATGATAGCCACCAGCGCATACTTCCTTCATGGAGTAGAGTGGGAGATTTGTCCACCACTTCTTAGTATGGCGCAGCTGCCAGGGGAGCTCCCCTGTGCTTTGAGGCTCAGGGGAATTTGACAGAAGCCCCAAATTTACTTTCCATGGTGCCTGTGTGTTGCTAGGTCTCTCCCAGCTCTGAGGCCCAGAGCTTTCTCTAAGTCTCCTTAGTGCTCTTGCTTCACTTCCAAAACCATTCTTATCCTTCTGAGAACAGCTTGAGGAAGACTGATTGGGCAGAAGGCATAGTAAATGCAGAGCCTGAGGCAAGAGTGAGCTAGACGTACTCACAGAAGAGTGAGAAGGTCCTAGGACTTGACAAGAGAGGAAGAAAGAGATGGCGATAGGAGATATGGTCAGAGGACAGATCATATAAAGCCCCATAGATTGTGACAAGCACTTCAGATTTTATCCTGAAGAATAAGACAAGTTTTTGAAGAGTTTCGATAAAGGAAGTGAGATGATATGTCTTACACTTAAAATGGACTGCTCTGGCAGCAAAAAATGCTAATAGAATGAGGAAGCAAAAGAAGCAGGGAGACTACTTTAGAGCCTACTAGAATAATCCAGGTGCAAGCTGATGGTGATCTGAGTGAGAGTCATCATAGTGGAAGTGGTTAGAAATGCTCTAAGACAACCTTGTCCAACCCAGGGCCCAAGGGCCACGTGTGGCCCCGGACAGCTTTGAATGCAGCCCAACACAAATTCGTTTAAACTTCCTTAAAACATTATGAGATTTTGTGTGTGTGATTGTTTTATTTTTGTTGTTGTTGTTTTATAGCTCATCAGCTATCATTAGTGTCAGTGTATTTTATGTGTGGCCCAAGACAATTCTTATTCCAAATTGGCCCAGGGAAGCCAAAAGGTTTGATACCCCTGATATAAGAAAGATGATTCCTTTGTAGATTGGATACAAAGGTGAGAAAAAATGAATCAAGAGTGAGTTCAAAATTTTGGCCAGAACCACCAGAGGATAAAGTTATCATTTACTAAGTGGGAAAAGATGAGGGGAACACATCTGGAGAGGAACTTGCTAAGTCTGAGATGTCTTTTCTCATTAATTGTCCATCAAATGGAAATGTGGAACAGATTTTGGAAGTCAGGGGAGAGGTTAGGGCTCATTTTAGAAATACATTATCCTTCATTGTTAGATAATACATTGTATATACATGGATTTTAATTTTGACCAAGAGAAGAAAGTTTTGTTCACTTTAGTTCACCTTAAATGCCATCAAGCGCCTTGCAGCGCCTAAGAGGCAGAGCTGAAAAACGAGGTTAGCACCACGCATTACCCTGTGTGAGGTTGTGCAGTGGGGGCGCCGATGGGCCAGTAACAGTGAATGTCACACACAGTGACCCAGCTTGGGAAATCGGAAGCAGAAATCAAAACTGCTCCAGAACACAACCAGAGTAAACAAATAACACCCATCTTCCCTTATTTTGTGTTTTATATCACTGAGCAACTTGATTAAAACAAATCAGCAGGACAAAAAATGAAGTTGCTTTTCTGTGGGGAGACAAAATCAATGAGAAGAATCAAGACTGCGAATATGTCCTATGGATACTCAGGGGAAAGAATACATTTTCCAGAATAGCAGGGAATTCTTCAGAATTAGTTGTTTTCTACAATACAAGTGACTTTCCTGTACTGATTTAAATGGGGGAGGGAGGGTGGGGGACATTTAAGGATAAATGATCTGAGAGGTTTTCAGAAATGCTTATGATATGTACATTTTTGACTGGATAAGACATGGACGTTCTTCACAAAGGAATTTCTTTATAAAAGTAATTGGGTAAGTCATTCAGAAAGACTATGCATCCAAACTAAGTTTGATAATGCGGATGTGATGACCTAATTGCCTGTTGTAAGTTTCAGCCCACACAACCACACAGGAAGGGACTCAAAGCCGGCCAGTGGTGGCCGTGGAGGGAAACTACTAGACGGTCCCTTCAAGGGAAAACCTGCTAGAAGGAACGCACAGAGGCAATAGCCTCTGGCTGTAGGTGACTTTGGAATCTGCCTTGGATTTTGTTGTAGGCGCCAAGTACTGGCAAGGCAGCCCCCAGCCAACACCCGAGGAGAGCGGAAGTACAATAGCTGGCGCCTTTTCTGGTGGCGCTCATTCTGGTGGCGCTCCAGGAGCTCATTCTGGTGGCGCTCATTCTGGTGGCGCTCATTCTGGTGGCGCTCATTCCGGTGGAGCTCCTTGTTTGTTGGGCTGGGGGAAGCCTTCTCAGAGCTGCGTCACACACTTGGGCTTTTCCTATCAAATTCTCTTTCCACACCGGGACCCTCACAGGTGTTAGACCTTCATCATGGCCTAAAAGTTGTTCCTACCATCTCTTGTTCCTTTTCCCCTTCATCAATTACAGGGATTATCCCTAGTTAATGTCATTTCTTGCTCTGTCTTGTCTCTGCTCATGGGACAACTCCATTAATATGCTACATTTCCCTTTCTTTTATATCGGGGAGCTCACTAAAAGATATGGGGAAACAATAATCAAGCCTGCTTGTGTTCTTTCTCATTTGTCTTCTCCCCATTTATAGCAGTTTTTTTGCCTTTTATAAAGGTCTGATATGCTCTGGAACATTCCATGCCTTCAATGCCTGATTTTCAGGTTCCTGCTTTGGATAGGTTTCTTTCTGAGAGAGTATTTAATGTTCTTTGAATGAACACTAAGATTTTGAAAAAAATGAACATTAAAAAAATACCTACATCATTTAAAAGATAAAATTTCCCCTAATAACTAAAAATATCATAAAATGTTATTGAGTATTTTCCAATCTTTTTTGCAGTTTTCTGACACAGAATTGATTTCTATCAAATATAAATGCTTATTCTCTAACTGTAACAGATTTAGGGAGGAAAGACTGTGGTGGCACGTGTGCAAACAGTTGGGACAGACTTGAGATGTGTTGACTCAAATTGAAAGCTTCCTTAAATGAGCATCCCAGATTTTTTTTGAATGGACTGTTTGTTTTCAGTGTATCCTCACCACCCCTAACCCCTTGTTGCCATGTGTGATTTCTATATGAGAGAGCCCATTAGATCAATTCTCTTTCTTTCTTATTTTACTGCTTTACTGAACCCTGGCATGGGTTTTGGATCATGAGTTCATAACATCAACATTGACTGATTAAGCATAAAGAACATTGCCCTTTGGAAGCGGAGAGTCTGGTTTCTGTCTCTGTTTCAGCCATAGCTCCATGTGTGACCTTGGCCAATTCATCCAAACTTTTAGAGTCTCTCTCTCCAAATGTATGGAATGAGGGGGTTGAACTATAAACTCACTGTGATCACTGTCAGCTCTTAATGTCTATAATTGTATAAAATTAAAAACAAATAAAATGCACCTAAAGTAGTCATCCTTCTGCACTAGTGCTTCTTCAAAAACAGAACAAAAGACTAAAACACGTTGTTTTTCAAAGACAGTGTTTGCTTTATTCACACCCCTACCCCTGCTTTTGTGGGATGATCTCAACAAATTTCACAGGAGTCAAGAAGACCAATTTCCAAATCATCTGGAGTAATTAATTCCAGTGGTTGGAGTTAATTATGATGAGGCAATTCATAAAGTATACAGAAGGAAAAAAGTAGCAATTGATGAGATTTCATCTATAGTGAGATTTTTTTCAAAGGCAGTCTTCTGGCAATGCCTTCCAAAGTTAAACATATGTGTGCTTCAATGGTCGGAAAATAGTTTATGAGGTTATCGTTAAGTAGGGGGATGCATTATGGGAAAATGTCCCCATGTATATTTTTGCAGACAGGATATAGGCCTAAGAGGTGTACAACATGGGAGAATTAATGGCTATAGCAGAGACCTCACCTCCATCATGTTTTCTATGTATAAACTATTTCATATTTTCAAAAAAATCCATTAGTAAAATGGCATAACTTTATGAAATAACATTAATATCAATATGAAAAATTAACAGGCACATATCGTGTATAAAAATGACAATTTGGAAAGCACTCTCAAATCCGTATTATAAAAATAAAGAATTTGCAATAATGCAATAACAGACTATATTTCCATTTTATGATTCTGATAATAAAGCACTTAGGTTCCACTTTCTTGGTTTATGCTGTTATCAGAACCCCCTGATATAATTAGATGGCCTTAGTTTAGATAATTACTAATATTTTCTTATTGCATAGAGAAAATCCCACTGGTAAGAAACCTCAATATCTTAAATCTAAGAGCTATTTTACTGAAATAAGCCATATGAGCTCTGAAATCAAGTTCATACACAATATAAAGCCAGGATTTTTGTAAGCTTAATAAGCTTAATCTTTTGTAAGATTAATAATGATCATAACCCCCCCTTTTCATTTTGACATTTTTTAAAATAGTTTACAAATTGATTTTACATTCGTGATCTCTCTCATGTTCTTCTCTTAACACTCCTGTGAGGTAGGTACTATTATTCCCACTTTGTAGATGGAGAAGTTCATGCCGAAGGCATTACAGTTGTATTAAATGGTAGAGTGGAGATACAAACATTTATCTATCATCCTCTTCTAAAATCCCATTCTACTCACAACCTTGGAAATTATAAGAAAAACAATCTAGTTAAAAAAGTATCACGTATATAGTTTGCTTTGCAATCTTGCATTTAAAAGCTGATTGTGATTTCTGACCATTTCTCAGAAGGGCCAATACTTCACCTTCTACCGTGGAGCTGGATTGCCTGAGTTTTAAACCAGGTTTTGTTAACTGGCTTATAAATTTAGCTAAACAGCCTAACCTCTCTTAGAGGAGGGGGCTGAAGTCTTTTTCTAGATTTAAAGCACTTGATTCAAATTTTGTTAAACTGAAATTAATGTATTGCTGATTGATTGACCATATCATTGTCATTTATTTCACCATATTGCAATGGTTATAGAATGTAATCAATGGCTCAGAAAGTTTGCTTCTGTAAGGACAAGCTAAACTAAGCTTGCATAAGATATTTCCTTTGAAAATTATTATATATGAAATGATTCCTTTCTCTGAAATATCTTATATAAATAAGGCAAAAGTGAACCTACTTAATTGAGATAAAAAAACAGAACAAAACAAACAAAAACAGAAAGATAAATCTTCAAACTGAAATTTGCTTAACAATGTTTTAATAACTTTCTTATTCTTTACTGATTTAGGCACCAGATCTATAGAAATGTTTTACTTAGAGCAAGAAAAGACACTCATCAGTCTTTTGACATTAATATAAATATTTTTGCTCATATATACCTTGCTAAATTTATAGAATTGTCTAGAAAGGTACAAATGTATTTGCCATTGAGAAGGGGAATGAAGTTAAAAAGAAAAGAATTGTTAAAATGCTAACCATACCTGATGAAAATACAAATTTGAAATAAATCTCAAAATTTATTATAAATACACGCATTTGAATTTTGTTTGTGATTCTTGTGGCATTTAAAAAAAAAGTTGTCAAAGAAAACAATGCTATTGTAATTATATATTTCAGCTTAAATTACACATATTTCTGTTTCACAGACTTAAACGCATTCTTCAACTTTGCCCTAAAACAAAACAAAACAAAACAAAACAGAACAAAACAAAACAAAAAAACCTCATGTCTAAATGATAGCTTTTGTTTACTATAGACCAGGCATTTATTTGTATTATTTACTTTTACCTTCTAAACAACCTTGAAGATGAGATATTGTTATCTCAATTTTGCATATAAGGAAAATGAGCTCAGTAGTAAATCCAGGTATGCCTGCTTCTCAAGGCAAGTTGGTTTAATTAATCACAAAACCTTTAGTCAGTTTGTAGCCTATTGCTGTAGCATTCCATACATCTATGTGCTAAAAAATATAAATGCTAGTATGGCAGAAATTCTTATGTGGTGGTTTTTCTGGAGCGTAGGAAAATTCTGGGTATGTTCGTTAAGTAATCCTCAGAAGTAAAAATTTTCCCCCCTTAAGAGGCTAATTACTTTATTGTGCAGGATAGGCATCAGTTTTTTTTTTTTAACTGGCATGTTCTTGTGATTATTTATATATTCTGTATCTGTCCATTGGCAAACTTCCCTGGGCTTCCCTTAACCCCCAACTTTGATCAATTTTTTATGGGAAGAGGCATGACCTAGGACACTCGCCTATTTTATACATAGAACTATAAAGATAACGATAACCTCCAGCAAATGAGGAAACCTGTGAGCTGTAAATGCCTGTGTCTACAACTAATTCACAGAATTCCCTCCAAGGGAGGGACTTATTTTGCATTTGAACTCCAAAACACCTTTCAAGATTGTTAAACTTAACACCAGCCTGAAAATCCCAGTCATGCTGGAGATCAATTAACTGCTTCTAGTGCTCTAGTAGCTCCTCTTTAAGATGTGCGCATTTTAGAGAAAGTAATTTGGCCATTATCACATTTGCAACAAGTAAAAACACGTTATTTTGCATGTAGCAAGTTCATTTATAATACTCAAATCCACTAAAAGCTTGCTCCTTCGCTTTTTCATTCCTTGATGTAAAGAGACATAGCATCCTTTTCCCCCCTTTTTATTTGTTTCAAATCTCAGCTGGTCTTCCTCTGCACACTTGCTTTGTTTGATTTCATTCTTACCATGATACAATTACTTTCCTCATTCTCAGTTGATTACCTAATTATTTGCCATTAACTTAAATATTTTAAAATAATAATTTCTAAGACAATAATCTATGTTCATTGTAGACTGATACAATTAGGTAAGGTGTAAAAAGAAAACATGAAAGATTGCAGTATCATCAACCAGAAATCACCACTATTGTGGTTGTATAGCTTTTCTTTATTTCCATGGATATTCTTACCTATAAATATTACAATAATGAACATGCTGCATAAACTATTTTGTAAGCTTTCCCCACAATATAACATGAATATATTTTTATCTTTCTAGATATTTTTTTTTAATCTCATTTATAATGGTTTTATATTTTCCATTATGTGGACATTTGCAATTTATTCAACCAATATCCTATTGTTAGGCTTAAGGTAATTTCCATGCTTCTGAATATTGTAAACAAGCACATGCTGAACAACCGTAGTGTGTGTGTGTGTGTATTATATATATGGTATATATATAATCATTGTCTTGAGTAAATTCTTAGAGGAAGCATTATTGGGATATGGCTTGTCACAATTTTAAGATTACCAAAATGGTTATATTTTTCCAAAGTTCCATCAAGCATAATTGTACCAATTTATACTCACTAAGAGTATTGATGGTTCCTAAATTATTATTTCTTTATTATCATCCCCAAGTATAATATCAACTTTAAAGTAAATTTGCTGGGTAAACATTCATTGATTCAATCAGCATTCATTTGACTAGCTGAAAAAAATTGAACTTAAAAATCTTTTTTCTGGTCTATCATTATTTGTGTGTGTGTGTTCCTTTGCTTGTTCATATTTTATTGAATGTTCATATTCTTTGCTCACTTGTTTATTGAAATATATGTTCTTTTTTAAAAATTAATTTGTAAGATTCCTAGATATATTAAAGTTAGTAAAACTTTAGTTATATATGTTATAAATACTTTTGCCAGTTTTTTGAAGTCTTTCAATTATTTTGTTTCAAACAGTTCAGAAACTGCGAGTTCATCTTTTCTTTAAAGCATTTG
>PVKE010002340.1:0-84281 GCA_004027555.1 Craseonycteris thonglongyai | reverse complement strand
AAGGGGAGGAGGGGGGAGGGAGAGAGGGAGGGGAGGTGGGAGAGGGCACCAGCATTATGGACACACTCAATAGTTTGGTGGTTACCTGGAGAAGGGGGAGAAGGGGGGAGGGAGAGTTGTGGGGGGAGGTGGGAGTGGGCACCAGATATATGGTGGTGGAGGGGGACCTGTTTCTGGGAGGTGGGCACATAATGTCATGCATGGGTGATATAATGTGGACTTGTACTTCTGGGAGCTACTTAATTGTTGCCAACCAATGTCACCCCATTAAATTTAACAATAAAACATTTAAAATATATATATATAAATATAAAATAAAGGGTAAGCAACAAAAAAAATGCCATTATATTAATATAATCAACATATACCAATAAAAAAACCAAATCACTAATGTTGGTTCTATTACCTAGTAGTAAGATAAAGAACCTCAGATTCTATTAAGCAGTTATTCAAGTATGTATTGTGAGTACACTGAAATATATCATTTGATAGTATATAATCATTTGATAGTATCTGTTGGTGATGATACTTTTTTATTGAGGTATAATTAACATATATTACTTTCAGGCATGCAATATAATGATTCTATATTTCTATATACTCTGAAATGATCACCAAAATTTAAGTCTAGTTAACATCTCTAAGCATACAAATACAAAAAAAATTTTTTCTTGTAATAAAAACTTTTAAGATCTCTTCGCAACTTTAAAACAGGCAGTGCACTATTATTAACTATAGTCACCATACTGTGCACATTATACTCCATGACTTATTTCAAAATTAGAAGTTTGTATCTTTTGACCCCCTTCACCTATTTTGCCCACCCTTACCCCTCACCTCTGGCAACCACCAAGCTGTTCTCTCTATCTATGAACTTGAGTTTTGTTTTATTTTGTTTAGATTCCACATATAAGTGAGGTCAAAGGGTATTAGTCTTTTCTTTCAGATTATTTAATTTTGCGTAATGCTCCCAAGGTTTATCCGTGGTGTCACAAATGGCAAGATTTTGTTTTTCTATGGCCGAATAATATTTCACTGTGTGTGTGTGTGTGTGTGTGTGTGTGTGTGTGTGTTTTATCCATTCATTTATCAATAGACGCTTAGGTTGTTTTCATATCTTGGCTATTGTACATAATGCTGCAGTGAACATGGATATGTATATATCGTTTCAAGTTAGTGTTTTTATTTTCTTCAGAAAATGCCCAGAATTGGAATTGCAGGATCCCATGGTAGTTCTATTTTTAATCTTTTTTTTAAGATTTATTTTTTATTGTTTTTGACAGAGAGAGAGATACAAAGACTGAAAGAAGGGAAAGGGCCCAGAACAGTCTCCATAGTTGCACATCATTTGTTTTTCCACATAGTTTCATTCCACAGGTGGGAGTGGGGCTGCACAGGGCAGGAACTGGGCCGGGGTCTTCACCCCGGTGAGAACTGAACTGGGGGCACTCCCCAGTTCAGCATATGGGTCCGCACGGGCCGGGGCCAGGATTCGATCCTCGGTCCCCGGGGCTGCAAAGTGAGCGCTTAACCCACTGAGCCATCCCGGCTTCCCCTCTTTTTAATTTTTTGAGGAACCTCCAAACTATTTTCCATAGCGGCTACACCAATTTATAGTCCCACCAACAGAGCACAAGAGTTCCATTTTCTTTGTATCCTCACCAACATTTGTTATTTCTTGTCTTGTTAATACTAGCCATTCTAACAGGTGTGAGGTGATAATATTTCCTTGTGGTTTTGATTAGCATTTCTCTGATAATTAGTGATGTTGATGTTGAGCATCTTTTCATGGACCTGCTGGCCATTATGTCTTTGGAAAAATTTCTATTCAGATCTTCTGACCATTTGTTTTGCATTTTTTTTTTGCTATTAAATTGTATGAATTCTTTATATATTTTAGATATCAATCAGCCCCTTATCAGATATATGATTTGCAAGTATTTTGTCCCATGAGATCTCAACTTTTTAAGCTCTTTTTTCCCCTTTACCTTTATTTTTTTTTTAACGATTTATTTTATTGTTTTGAGAGAAGTTGAGAGAGAGAGAGAGAAGGTGAGAGGACCCAGAGTAGGCTCCATAGTTGTACGTCATTGGATGTGATGTAGTTTCATTTCACACAGAAGGATGGATATAGGGCCACACAGGGCGGAAACTGAACTAGGTGCCTCCCACATGGAAGGCGAGAACCCTGGCTGCAATGCCATCCTGGCAATTACCGGTCACCACAGTTCAACACATGGGTTTTGCATAGGCGAGGGCCAGGGCCAGGATTTGATCTCCATACCTTGTGGTTGCAAGGCAAGCACTCAACCTGATGAGCTATCCTGGCATCTCTATCAATCGATCGATCGATCAATCGATCTACCTACCTATATATGTATTTATTTAGATGAAATTCAAATTTGGTATTTTCTAAGTTATGTGCATATTTTCATCACAATTATATGTTATATGAGTTCCACCTTCTAAAGTAATTCTTAAATTGATTTTAAAGGAATCTTAAAACAAATTTTTAAAACTTTCTTGATTGATATGCTTATTACATTACTCCTAACAAAGACTTCTTTCATTTGATCAACTTTAGTTGGGGGAAAAATTGTGATGATTCTCATTGGAAAAAAATCTATTTCTATCCTAAAAATTTTCAAATATAACAAAGTAGAGAGATTAGTGTAATAAACTCTGTACATCTCTTAAACATCTTTAGTAATTATCAATATCCTGTTGTTCTTGTTGCATCTACTCTCCTCACCACTTTGTGTTGATGCTATTGTTGCTTTTCTGGAATATTTTAAAAGAAGTCCCTATAGTATATCATTGTACCCATAAATACTTCAGTAAGCATTATAACAGATAAATATTTTTAAACTTTAATATCTGTAAGATAGCCAATAAATTTAAAAGTAATTTCTTAAAGCCATATAATGGTATATATTTAATTCTTCTCTATTGTCTCAAAATATTTTTTAGTTGGTTTGTTTGAATCAAGGTCCCACTGAGATCCACACATTACATTTGATTGATATGGTCCTTAAGTGTATTTTAATCTATAACAGTTCCATCTTTTTCTCCCCTGAGTCATTTAGGTGTTTAAGAAATTAGATCATTTGATCTGTAGAATTTTTTTAAAGAATTATTTATTTATTTTTACTGTTTGAAAGAAGATGTGACAGAGACAGAGGAGTGGGGGCAGAGCAGTCTTCATAGTTGTACATCATTAGTTATGACAGTCTTATTCAACACAGATAGGTGTGGGGCTGTGTGGGGCAGGAACTGAACTGGAGGCCTTCTGTATGGGAGGTGAAAACCTTCATCACCATCTCTGTGGTTACCAGTTGTGCCACAGTTCAACATATGGGTTTGCATGGGCTGGGGCTGGGATTCAGTCCCTGGACCTTGTGGTTGCAAGGCAAGCAGTCAACTTGTTGAGCTATCCTGGCATCCCCTGACTTGTAGAACTTTTTACATTTTGGTTTTGTTTGCTTGTTTCTTTGTTTGGTTGTTTGGATCATTTTATCCTTATAATATTTAACATTTTCCTCTATTCCATATATTTTCTATAATTTAGTTGTTATATTAAAGAAAGTTGATTAGATTTGAATTGCTTTGGGGAGTGGCAGGAGGGATATTTTCCAAGTGACAAAGCAGTCTTCCTACTTTATCACAATGGGAGGAGCATGATACCTACTTATTTGACTTTTAGCAATGTTAAAATTGGTCAGTTGGTATCACTCTGATCCATCATGCCAGAAATTTTGGTTAACAGTTTACCTACATTCTTTCATTTGCCCTTCCCAAAATCTTATACATTCCATATCATCATTATAATTTAGTAGATAAAAAACTGCAAAAAAGAATTTGCTCAAGGGTATATATGAGATAGTAAAGTGAGCCCAGTTATGCTGATTTTTGGAGTTGTTGTATAATTAATTAACTTAAAAAGTATTCTCATTTATATATACAAGTATTATAGATAAGGTAGATTAAAACTAACAACAAAGCTATAGCATTTGTATTTCTATCAATAAAGCAATGTGAATGTTATATAACCTAAGTGCTTCCCTTGCCACAATTCTGGAACAGTGGAGCCCAGCAAATAATTTATTTTAATCTTAAATAGCCCTTTAATGGACTAAAAATATAAGCTATATGGTAGTTCATTTAATAGAAAGCCATGATATCTGCCAAATAACATTTTTATAAAATGAAAACTATATCACAAAGCATTTTCTAGTAGTGAGGCATGCTGAGCCCTCCAGTGTTGAGAGAAATCTTAAAACCTCCTGTACAAGTCTTTAAACATTGTTTGTCTTCTTGGTTTGGAGTTAGTCTTGTCCAGAGCAGCAAGTTGATGTCTATATGACCTCCCAAAGTCCTTTCCAGTACTGCAATTCTCACGCTAATGAATTCAAACAGAAAAGGCTTATTGGGCCAAAATTCAGAGTATCTTCAGAGCCAGAATACAGGCAAAGTTACAAAATACAGATGTCTGTCAGGGATGAAGTCCAAAGGGATAAGCAGGCCAGAAGTTAGAAATAGATATGTTATTTGTACAGAAATAATTTTTTGTAATTTGGCTTTTTGCCAGAGGAATTTTTTTTAAATATTTAGATCAAACTATTAAGCTTTAATAGTCAGTTGAGGTATGATAAAGTTCTGTGATTGAGGTTATATAGTTGCAAAAAATTCATAATTCATTAAATTCAAGGAAATGCAGACCAGCTCTCGGCTCCTCAGACCTGTGCCTAATTGAACCTTTCAGAGAATCTATAATTCTGTGCCTTCCATGCTGGAATAAAATCATTCTGATGGTCCTAGAAATAGTCAATATTTGCATAAGAATTACAAATCAAAATCTTTAAAATACTGAATAATTACGTAACATGACAAAAATGGTTGTACTTTTTAACCCTAAAAGTAACTCATTTTTTATGAAAAAGCCTCTACAATTAATATGATTTATTTTAATTGCTTACTAAATTTTTTTAATTTGGTTATATTGGAGAATATGAGAGAATTTTTTTTTTTGTGGTTTCTTACTTTTTTCGGAGTGATATGTCCCCTGACCCTGGAGCAGCAGGGTCAGGGGAAGAGGATCAGAGTGGGGAACACACCAGAAGTGCCTGATCATTCAGTGGTCTATGGGCAAAACTGGTTTGGTGTATATTTTCTACCCTTGTTCATACTGTTTGTTTGTTTTCTATTTTACTTTTTTTTATTTTTTATTTCCATGAATCGCAAGAAAAAAATTTGCCACATAAAGTCTGTGATGTATGCCTAAACAGCAAATTAGGTGTCTGTGGTTTTTGTTCTAGTCTATGATGTGTTTGAATTTAACTTAATTGTCTAAAAAGCATTCCCCAAATTCATCTATTCCACATTACATTTTTTCTACATGATGATTCACTTAACAGGACACAGGTCACCACCAAATAATGGTGGTCAGTACAGCCAGAAATTCTATCCTCAAATTTATGAAGAAAGCACAGTCTTTTCATCCCAGGAAATTTGCCTCTCCGTAGATTTTCCAAGATGATTTTGCAAGACTTAGAAAATTATAGGTATCTATGAGAACCTTCTTTGTTCCCTTAGCCACCTGAAACATGAAAACAAACCAAATGAACAGAGCTGTGATTTGATATGTTCCATTGGTATGTAAATAGACATATTTTCTAACATGCTGTATGGGTATGTACCAGAGATGTACCTGACTTCTTTTGCATTCCTCTCTGGAGCTATAGTGTCAAGGTGGTCGTTTGAAAATATAATTGTCTTAGGAAACTATACAGTTTACTCAATTTGCTTTATCAGATTTGAACATATATTTTGAAATTCCAAATATTTTCTGTGCCATGAACAAAATTGCATACATAGTGATAAAATTAAGGATCTCTGATTTTCAAGTTTATAATCAAATACATCTTAAGCTTCTTTTTTTTTAACTGGATACTCCACAATGGTTTGTGCTAATTACATTGTCATTTCTTGTCAGTAGGATTTATGTATAGTTGAAATACAACAGTTCATGTTTAGTTTAATGTATATATTTTGCATTCATTCATAATACAGTATTAGGCCAAAATAGGGAGACCTTAAGTTGAATCCTGAAAAGATATAACACCTCTTGTACATGTATGGATTTATCAGAAAGCCTTCCCTGATAGCTCTACCCTAGTTAGGAAAGTTGCCCATCTTTAGGACACCCATATATCTGACTCTGAACCTATTTATATGACTGATTCCCAACTTTACTTTCCTCTTCTTGAAGGGAGAGTTTGTATGATATTTACCTTTGATCTCCAAAGTCTGTATAATATTGTACGCTATTTATCCTTTGTTGATACTATGCCTAACATAATACTTATGGGTGTTGACTATGACTGAGTGAAAACTAATATTGAAATAGAATAAAATTAGCTTAATACACTGAGACTGTCTCTAAAGGTAATTGCCAAAGTAAGTCCCTGTCTACATATTCATTGTAATCTGGGCTTTACGTACTGTTGTCATGATCTGTTTGGTGAATCTGTGAAGACTACAGAATGGGAAGGCTAAATAGACAAGAAGACTCTTGCAATATTTCTGCTAAGAGGTCTGAACAAAGAGTAACAGCTGAAAAGGTAGCAGCATATTCTGCACACAGTTTCATTAAGACGAGGCGGGGGGTACACAGGTATACAGGCTGGAGTTATGTGCAAGTAACTACAATGTAAGATAGTATTAACAAGTGCCATAAAAAGAGTTTAAGTTATGAGTGCTTTGGGAGTTCTGAAAAAAAATCACTTCTAATTTGCGTGCTTAAATATTATTAAATTATGATTGGGGGGGGGCGTTGTTGTTGTTGTTGTTCCTTTTTTTCCTGGAAGAAAGTAAGGAAAATAATTTTGAAAGATGGACAAGATTTGAAGAAGCACTAGTAGAGTCAAATTGATGGCCGCTAAAGGCATATGCAGTATAGAAGTGGGAGGTTAGGAAGGGCCAGATTAGGGCATAAATCCTTGGGAATATTAATAGAATTTGCACACAATTTTATTTTTACCATATTGAGGTTTACTCCTAAAGGACACTTTTTCAGAATACCAGAGGTTAACCAAAACTACACTGCACAGTTTTCCCTTTACTCAGAGACTGATTAGGCAGGTTATTTGTTTGTTTGTTTGTTTTATTTTGTTTTTTATTGTTTGACACAGAGAGAGAGAGACAGAGACAGAGAGAGAACTGAACTGGGGGCACTCCCCAGTTCAGCACATGGGTCTGCACAGGCCAGGGCCGGGATTCGATCCTCAGTCCCCAGCACTGCAAAGTGAGCGCTTAACCCACTGAGCCATCCCAGCTTCCCTGTTTGTTTGATTTTTAGTTTTTTATACATTTTCTTTGTCCTTCATGTTACCTGCCTATAAATCAGTCGTCTTCCCATCAAACTTCTGTTAGAGTCAGAATTATGTAAGTCACACTTGCCTACTTATTAGTAGTGCTACAGACGATTTGGTGAAAAGATATTTTGAAATTATGGACTTATGTTTTGAGAAAATGAACTCTTCCACTGATAAATAGCTAAACCATATTAATTTGGACTATAAAGACAGATTCAAATATACTTGTACCAGAAAACTATGGAGTAATTAGTGGGAAAAATATGTTAGAAACACTGAATTGTTTCAGATATCGCCCAGTATTTAACTATTTGTTTATACTTGCTTGTAAGTTCCATGAAATCAGTAACTGTGTTTGTCTATCATGCTGACCATTGTATCACTTACTTGCCCTTTACCATAGAAACAATAAACTTTGGTGAATAAATTAAGTATAATCATAGGCTGATCAATCTCATTTTTATACATATATATATATATATATATATATATATATGTATATCATGTACACAATATACATGGCATATATAAAAATGTGCATTATATAAAGTATAGACATGTCAAAATTGTGAAGAGACTGAGTTTTACCCCATTGCAGGTTAACAACTTAGCCTGCCACAGCCTCATGGATATTAATAGAAAACTTGAGTGTTAGATCAGAGATGAAGTCCAGTTTATTACCTACAACAGAGTGTATGTGTATGTGTCAGTTCCTCAACTTCCTAAGGGTAACATGAAGACAGCCAGATGACACTTAGACATCCAGGGAGGGAGTTATGTTACAGGAGAGGAACCTTGAACTTGGAAAACCTGAATCTCTTATCAAGGGCCCTTTTTTTTTTTTTGGTAGTGAGACACTATCTCTGTCTTCCATAGCTGTCCGCTATACATATATCTTTAAAAATATAGCCTGGAACAAAGACAGTACCTCTAAGCTGTGTGGAAATGTGATAGACCTATGGAGAATTATCTCCCAACAAGCATATACTTGAAAGGTCCTCTATTAGAGCAATACTTTTTATTTAATTGAGGGATCAGCAAACTACTGCCTTCAGGCCAAATCTAGCCCACCACATGTTTTTGTAAATAAAATTTTATTGGAACACAGACCGGCTCTTTAAGTACTATCTACATGCTGCAAAGTCAAGGAGTTGCGACAGAGAGCATACGAGTATACACATAAAGCCTCAGATGTTGCTATGTAGCTCTTTACAAAAAAAGCTAGTTGATCTCTTGATCTAGTCTTAACATTTAACTTTATGACAAGCCTTTATAAAACATGCTAAGCTTGTTTTTTGTTCTAAGATATTTTCAGGTTTTTAAAAGTTATTTTATCATTTCTTTTGATTTTTTAAAAAATGATTAAGGGTTACCTTATCTGTACTATAGCTCATTTTAGCAGTATAAATATTTGGTTATGAGCATTGCTTATTTGTCAGATTGCATGTTTCTGAAACCCTGTCACAATCGGGTGATTAAAATGTGGAAGTAAATATAGTGAGATGAATAAGCTCCCTGAATTCTAAAATCCAACAGTCCAGGCTCTATAACTTATCATTGAGATCCTTGACAAGTTGTTTAATACTTCATAGCTTTATGGTCTTTATCTGTAAAATGGATATACTCTTATAACTTTCAGAATTATCATTAAGTTTGAAAAAATAATGTAAATCTTGGCACATAGTATGAAATTTAAAATATAAACTCTCAGGAATGCCAGGATGGCTCAGCAGGTTGAGCGCTCATGTTGCAGACCCAGGGTCCAAGGATTGATTCCTGGCCCTGGCCTGTGCGGACCCATATGCTGAACTGAGGTGTGCCCCAGTTTGGTTCTCACAGGGCAAGCTTCCCATGCAGGAGGCTCCTAAACTGGTTCCTGCCCTGTGCAGCCCCGTGCCCACCTGTGGAGTGAAACTATGTAGAAAACTAAGGATGTGCAAATATAGGGACTGCTCTGGGCCCTCCCCACTTCTCTTTCTCTCTCTCTCTCTCTCTCTCTCTCTCTCTCTCTCTCTCTCTCTCTCTCTCTGTCAAAAATAAATCTTTAAAATATAAACTCTCTTCCAAAAATATAAACTTAAAACAGCAAATTCTATATTTGTATATCACATGAAAGTAGGAAAGAACTAAAGTAGTCTTATCCCATCTTTCTAATTTTCTATGGATAAGAAAACTGGGTTCAGATTGGTTAAGTGACTTCTACTCAAGGTAACAAAACCAGTTAGCAACTAAATTTAGATTAGAATTAAGCTCTTCCTGAGTCCCAATTAGTGTTCTTTACTGTATACTGTATATATTTGACTATTTTATACAAATTAATAAAATAAGCTGAACAGTTAGAGATGAAACTAGAACACAGTAGTACTGAGTTTAGGTTCTGTAGTCTCGTTACAAGAAACGATAAAATAGTGAGTTTGTCCATGCCTTTAGTTAGTTTGACTCAGAAGTTCTTAATAATTTTTATTATTTCTCTTTAAGGAAAAATATTATCTTGACAGATGTCATATTACACACCTGCATTTGCTTGAAACTTGGTAGCTTGATAAATTGATAAGATAACTGGGTCATATGTTAAGTTTTTGAAAACCAACCCAAACATAGATCCTAATAAAAGAATGTTACATATTTCCTTTTAAAGGCTAAAAAGTATTTCTCAGGGCTCTTAAATTACCATATTATGATACCAAGGGAAAATAAAATCTGGACTTTGAGTCTTGTTTGTACTTAGAGGGTTTTCCGGACAGGAAAGCGGTCCTGATGCAATGCAGGACACCACAATACCAGTGGGGCAATACAGGTGACAAACCTGCAGCTGTACCCCTTCACCACAATGTCTAACAACTGTATGCTGGAGTATTTCCTGTACAGAAACAGGGTTTGGTTAACTTTGTTTCCCAAGAGTAGATCACATTAAAATGTTATAAAATCATGATTTCCTGCATTTGAATACTTGTGGTTTCTCAACTGGTTCCAATATTTTAAAGTTGGGTTTTTTTTGTATGACTTCTATTAGTTGAAAATGCATAGAAGCTTTCTTTTCCTTCTTCACAATCAACTAAAAAGAAGATGCATATAAAAAGAAATAAGCTAAAACACTTAAGACTGCAAACTTATTTGTGTTTTATGTCATTGTTATATGGTAGATTTATACATTGAATAGAAATAGAAAAATTTGATAAATGTGATTGTCAGAATACATTTTATTTTTAATTTTTTTTTTAAGATTTATTTTTATTGTTCTTTTCAGAGAGAGAGACAGAGAGAGACAGAGAGAAGGGGGAGGCCTCAGAGTAGTCTCCATAGTTGACAACAGTAGGTTTCCATATAGTTTCACTCCACAGGTGGGTGCGGGGCTGCACAGGGCAGGAACAGGGCCGGGAGCCTCCTGCATATACCCCAGCAAGAACTGAACTCGGGGCACACCCCAGTTTAGCATATGGGTTCGCTTGGGTCAGGGCCGGGATTTGATCCTCGGGCCCTGGGGCTGCAAAGTGAGCGCTGAACCCACTGAGCCATCCAAGCTTCCCCTATTGTTAATTATTAACTATTGGAAAGTATCTCTACTCAATTGCATTTGTTCTATGTGATGAATATTTCTCCTGTTGTAATTATAAATGACTGATTGTAAGAAATGTTCTTCATTCTTAAAGCAATAGTTAAGTCCAATCACAATCATAAAAAGAAACCTCTTCTGTATTGTTTAGAGACAAGGCTGGGTTTTTTTAGCTTATTAGGTCTTAGTGTTTATGTTGCTATTTATCTTAATCTACATATACACTGTCTCTTTCAATTCCCATCAATCTAGTATTCCATGCTCACACCTCACTTTCTATATTTTAACTATCTACTTATCACTCTCTTCCAAGCATCAATTAACTCTTTACCTATCTACCTGTAATCATTTCAATGCATTTTACACTGGGAAATATATTTGGTCTTATCACCACCTTGACATTATTATAAATGCAATGTATAGTTTTTCTTGGTTAATGAGGTAAAATTTCTACTAACAAAATAAGAGTTTCATAATGATTACACTTTCAAAAGTTATCAACTAGAAATGTTCCAGTGTCAAAAGCCTTTACACCTGCCACCCACAGGGGTGGAGGTCACAAAGAACTCAAGGAAATTAATTAATTTTAAGGCTGCTTGAGGCAGAAAGTAATAGATAAATTTTTAAGCTAAACAAAAAACTTACAAGGAAAAGCTGAGGAATAAGATAGCCACTGAGGCTTTGTAAAGCTCCAGCAAATTCCTGGGAAACTAGGACATACACATGTATGTGGCTCTGCACTTGCCCTGGGCTCTGCACATGCTCAAGATGGACCTGAGAAGACACTACACTAACACTTCTGGCTGCCTAAGTCTCTGCACAAATAGGAAGGGAAGGCTAAAGCAAAGTTGAAGGCACGCATCAATGGGCACATGGAGCCCCTCAGGAAAGACTGGGACACTTTATTTGTTCCAGACCTTTAAGGACATCTCTGTCTGATCATTAACTGACCACTAAACTCACTGAGTAGAAAGTTCAGTGGCATTTGACAAAGCATACATGCTTTTTAGAATTAGTTCATACATAGCACTAAACAAACTACAACAAATAGCAATGACAAGAAGGCCTGGGGAAGGGAGAGAATCTCATTTCTACATTTGCCAGTATTTATAAATAATATAATAATAGTAATGTAGGTAATGATATTCATTAAGATAATGATAATTTTATATCATGCAAAGAAACAAGAAAATATGGCTTAGATACAGGAGGAAAAAGCAATCAATGGGAACTGTACCTGAAAAGCCCAGATGTTGATCTTACTAGACAAAGACTTTAACCACCTATTTTAAATACAAGTATGTTTAAAGAATCTAAAGAAACCCATGTCTAAAGAACTGAAGGGAAATATGAAAATAATGTCTCACCAAATAGAGCATATCAATAAAAAGATAGATATTATAAAGAAAAAAGAATCAAATAGAAATCCCAGAATTAAAAATTATGAATGAAATGAAAAGTCACTAGAGGACCTCAACAGCAGATTTGAGCAGGCTGGAGAAAGAACCAGTGAGCTTAAAAATAGGTTAATTGAGATTATTGAGTCTGAAGAACAGGAAAAGAAAGAATGAAGACAAATGAACAGAGCCTCAGAGACCTGTACAATACCCCATCAAGGGTATCAATATATGCACAATGGGAGTCCTAGGAGAGGAAGAAAAAGGGCAAGAAAGAATATTTAAAGAAATAATGGGGGGAAGCCGGTATGGCTCAGTGGGTTGAGCGCTCACTTTGCAGCGCCAGGGACCGGGGATCGAATCCCGGCCCTGGCCCGTGCGGAACCATATGCTGAACTGGGGAGCTCCCCCAGTTCAGTTCTCTCTCTGTCTCTCTCTGTCAAAAATAAAAATAACTAAATAAAAATATTTAAAAAAAAAAAAAAAAGAAAGAAATAATGGCTGGACACTTCCTAATTTTAATGAAAAACATTAGTCTTTACATCCAGGAAGCTCAAAGAATGAACTCAAAGATTTCCACAACAAACACAAACTGTCAAAAGACAACCTTTAATGCATCTAGAGTAAGGTGACCACATTTTAACATTGGTAAAGCGGGACACCATTGACCGGGGGGAGGGGGTTCTTGATTAAAAATTGGGTCTATCTCCCACCGTTCCCTAGCTTGTCGTGCATTCTTTCCAAAAATCGGGACTTTTTTAAAACGCCGCGGGACGCGGGACAAATTGTTAAAAAGTGGGACGTCTGGTCACCCTAATAGAGAGAAGTGACTCATCGTATATAAAGGATACTCAGTAAGATAATAGCTGATTTCTCATCAGCAGAAACATGCTAGAAGCAGAGAGATAACATATCAAAGTGCTAAAAGAAAAAGACTGCTAACGAGAAAAAAGATTGCCAAGTTAACTATAAATGACTGAGATGAATGGTAAAGATCAAAATGTACCGTATTCTGCATTTAGATTTCTTCCTAAGAATCCACTTTAAAGAAACTGGAACCGGAAATTGTAAATGACACATTATGGTGTCTATATTTCTTTTTTAATCCAAAGGTAATTAGCTTAAAGAGCATAGAATTTATAGCCAAAAGTCTGCCACTTATTAAATGTATAATCTTGAACATGTTGTCTAACTTCGCCGGGCCGCAGTTAACCTAACTGTAAAATAGGAATAATATTTTCCTCAGTAAGTCAATGTGTAAGAAAAATCTCTGTAAATTGTAAAAGGCTTTCCACAAAGTAGTTCCTTTTACTACAGTTTCAACTAGTATTATTATTACTGCTACTATGGAAAACATGGGTGATGGTGGAAAAGCAATTATTGTTCCTCTTACGGTACTATAATCACCTGTTAACTTGGTGTCCTGAGAAATCTGGAAATGTGGTGGGAAGAGTGGTAAAGATGGTTTTCTTTGCTATATCCAGGCTTTAATAACATAGTCCTGAATGTACAACTTTGTGTACACTAACAGGCCCTACACAGTCAGCTACCTCTATTTTGTTATAATAAAGGAAAGGATAAATGAAGCAGACTGACAGAATACATCACTTGCTAGATCTCTTCTCTTTCTACCTACCAGCTCTTTATTGTGTATATAAATACAGGGAAGACACTTTTTCTGTATCCTTTGCCAAGGTGGGACTGAGTGGGCAAAGGGGTCATGACCCAGCTTTAGCAGCCCCTGCATAATGAAATCAGAGCTATTTATCTATGAGGACAAATGGGGCAGTTGCAACCCTGCTAATAGTCTTGGCAGTACTATTAAGTAATAAAAACAAATTAAGTGCCAAAATATTCTTTGTACCAAAAATATTTTTAAATCGTCAACACACATTCAAATCTTCCCACATTAGCCATCAAATGGAAACAAACTGTGGAATAACATTTTAAATGCAAAAATACGTGTGCTCTTACCAACTGGCAGATATACAATCTAAAATATATTCATATGCAAAGACCACATATGCTTAGAGTACAGTTTATTATGTATGGCTGGCTAATTTTTTAGGTCCTGTCAAATAATGCATAGGAAAACAAAATGTAATAAAAACACGTATATGTAATCTTGACATTCATTTGAAATGTGCCATGTGTTATATGTGGAATGTTTTCCAGTGAAACCAATTTACTTGTTCCCACTTCCCATGACTCAGTACTAGATATTGAGGCTTTCTAAACTATTTTTTGGCAACCAGACTTTCTTGGAATAGTCATCTTTCCTTTTAGTTATTCAGTACAGGCATCAATAATAAATCCTCAGTTATGGATATGTAACTAAAGATCATTCACATCATCTCTTTCAAACCTGAAAGCACTTAATAAAGTTATTTTTAAATAGGTCCCACAAAATAGAGCCCAAAGTTACTCCTTGAGAATAATTAATTGCTAACATATGAAGCACAATATGACTGCATTAGAATTTTAATTTAGTTATGTTACTACAACCTAAAGATTAGCTAGGCAATGTCAACTTCTAATTGAAAGGCAAAGGAAGATTAGTGAGCTAATGGAACATTTAGAAGTGGGTGTGATTGCAAATAATTTGAAGGGAGCACTCAGTATATAAAACAAGACCTTTTTAGAATAAAAGACTGTTAAAGAAGATAAGATTGTTCTTTTCAGCATCTATCTTCATTCATTAATTTAAAACCATGAATCAGACTCTGTGCTCTGAGTTTATTGAAGAAATAGCAGGAGTTCTTTAAGAATACTTGTCAGAGAACACATGGAATGCAAGCCAGGCCTCTGGGAGAAGTACGCTGCTTTTGGAACCACAATCATTGCCCCTACCCCTCCTAAATCAGCGTTCATTTCCAACACATGCCTCATGTTCCGCTTTCCTAGTCACTACCCAAAGTATAAGATTTATTTCCTTATCTTGATACTGATTTTTATTCCTTTTGTCCTCTTCTTATCAACCTCCTTTCTCCTCTGCTTCCTAAACCCTTCCACTGAACTCTGGAACATTTGCTCTGTGATTAGTGAACTCCCCTAAACCTCAAACTCTTGTTCAAGAATTCCCCATCCCCCTTTACCTTAAGTGAAAATTGCTGTCCCCTGGGATTCTCTATACCCTCTGACATGGAGGTTATTTGTTCTCTCACATCCCTTTTACCTCAAGGTCAGGAGATGAACTGTTCTCTGTCCTCAACAATGTCACTTACCTTTACTCTTCTACCCTCCTGAAAAATCTTCTTTGAGGCTCCATCTAATAACATCATCCTCACCCCTCTTTGTTGTTGCATCTACTGTTTGGTCACTCTTCCTCATTCTCAGAAGTCTTTGGTCCATGGCTTCTAGCCTTTTTCTTCACTGCCATCGATATGCATGTATAATAAATAACCCAGCCAAACCCCAGTTTGGTCTCTTCACTCTAGTGATGTTCTCCCCTCTCCAACTACTCACTCTCACACAGGCCTTGAACCTTATTTAAAAGTGCTCTTCTTCCTAAATCATTCATTCCAACATCCTAATCTCCCTCACAATCTCTCAATCTCTTCAGCCTACTTACTCAACAAGCCCCACTATAATGGTTCATTAAGCTATGCCTGTACACAAACCTATAGTACCTGTCATTCTGTGCTTTCTCCCTATCCATCATCTTACTGTTTTAACATCTCCCTTTTAACCAGTTTATATTAATTCATCATTTAAAACACCTTCTTTTAATATACCCTAACCATTGTTGCTCTCTGTCATTCCATTACATTCTCTTAAACAGTAGGTTAAGGCTAGACAAACCTATAGCTATGTATCAACAGTTAACTCCCCTCCCATTCTCCACTCTATACTCAAGATTTCCACTTGGATGGCTCGTTGGTGCCTCTAATTAGTTTATCTAAAAATGAATTCATAATCTCTCTTTCTGTACTCTACATATACCACAAAGCTCCTCAACAAAACAAATCAATCTTACTCATCCCAGTAAATGACATCAGCAGCCATACAGTGGTTTGGGCCAGAAACCTGGGAATCATCCTTCACACCTCCCTCTCATCATATCTATATCAGTTAACAAATTTTTATGCCCCAGCAGTCCCCCTTCTGGGTATCTATCCAAAAAATCTGAAAATTATTATCCATAAAGATATATGTACCCTGATGTTCATTGCAGTATTATTCACGGTGGCCAAGACATTCAAACAACCAATCTGTCCTTCAGTGGATGATTGGATAAAGAAGATGTGGTATATGTACAGAATAGAGTATTAAATAGAGCATTTTCTCAGTGGCCATGAGAAAAGATGAAATACTGCCATTTACAGCAACATGGAAGGATCTTGAGATTATCATGGTAGGTAAAATAAGTTAGAAAAAGTCAAGAACCATATAACTTCACTCATATAGAGTATAAAACTGAAAGCAACAAACAAAAAACACAAATAAAACTCATAGACACAGATAGATAACAGTTTCATGGTTACTAGAGGTCAAGAGGGGAGGGAGGTGGGAGAAGAGGGAAAAGGGGGTCAAATATATGGTATTGGAAGGAGAACTGACTGGGTGATGAGCACACAATGCTGCATATAGATGATGTATTACAGGGATACACTTGAAATCTATATAATTTTACTAATCAATGTCACCCCAATAAATTTAATAAAAATGAATTTCCTATATACCACTCTCCTGCCATGAGCTAGCTATACACTATGCTATCTGTATTTATAGGTTAGACACTGCACAGGCTCTTCTTTTCATATCCATGCTTGCCATTTTTTCATCTTCACAGTAATCTCTACACAGTATGAAGAAACTTTTAAAAACATAAATTGACTGCATTAACTTCTTCTCTTCAAACCCTTCAAAGATATCCCATTGGCATACTGATAAAGATGAAGTCCAAAGTCTTAATGTGGCTTGAAAACAGCATACATTACACTTTCAGTTAACCAGCCCCATGGGGACTGGTAGATTCCAGATAAATGTAAGTAGACTCTCTGTTAACCAGAACTCAAGCAACCAGCACTCTCAAGCAACTGGCAAAATCTTAAGCAACTGGCTTTGTCAGTTGCTTGACAATACCAGTTGCTTGATCCAGTTAATGGAAAGTCTACTGTAGTTTTTATTACCTACATTTCACAAATGAGGGAAATGTGGCTCAGAATCATTAAGTTGCTCAAAGTCTTAGAGAACTGTTTTAAGTGGGATGGACAGCATTTTATACCAACAAGATTTTTTTTTTATGATGGAAAAATAGGACAATACAAAGTTTATGATTATAAGGTTTATGAATGTATGGCTCATTATATATTTGAATGAACAATTGACTAAAAGTACCTTTATAATACTAATTGTACTCAGTGGTGTTAGCTTTTCTTTTGAGTTTTTAAGACAATATATGATAGGAAAAGAGGTTAATATGTGACTTTTGCAAATGCACTTGTAGGCATACAATTTAAATTTTTTTCCAACAGAAGTATCATTTAGAGTTAATTTATTAATTCCCCTTTATTAACCAAGGAAAATAGGGTATGTAAGGGAAAATCTTGACAAACACATTACTGACATATTTTAGGATATATTTCTTTAGTAGTTTTCTATTGTTTTCTGAATTTTCAGGGTAGCATAGAATATTCCAGTTGAAGTATATAAACACAGAGCCAGCCTCATACAAAGTTGTGACATAAAGTTTCTTTGGTTGTCTTCTAAATCTCTTTTTGAATTCTCCTCTTTTTCTAAGCTCCAGTATTGGTGTAGTCCACTTTCATTGTCTTTAAACTGTCTAAGGGCTTCCCAATGGTTTCCAGCCAGGATTGCCTTATGTAATAGACCTATTCAAACCCTCGCCTTATATATCAAAACTTGCTAGGACTTCTTCCTTAAGGCCCAACTCTTACTTTCCACACGACAGCCCATTTTCATAAGCTATTATATATTAATTTTAATGGAGACCTTCTAGAGAAAACACCAGAAACAATTTTTTCACCTTTTTCTGTGTAACCTATTCAGAAGATGATTTTGAACTTTACATTCTATTATTCGTATTTTTAAAAATAGGTATATTAAATAGGCTTTCTCTAAACTTATTTGCCTTCTTCCACTGAGTTTCTCTTTATCTATCTATCTATCTATCTATCTATCTGTTAGTTTTATCAAAATGATTATTGGGGCAAAGCTTTTTTTTTTTTAATTGTTAAATTTATTGAGGTGACATAAGTTGAAACAGTTTACATTATTTCTAGGTATACATTTCTACATTACATTCTCTATACATTACATTATGTGCTCACCACTCAGAATCAGCTCTCTTTCCATCACCATATATTTGATGTCCCCTCCCTTCTCTTCTCCCCCCATCACCGCTTTCCCACCCTTTCTCCTCTTACCCTCAGGTAACCACTAAGCTATTGACTGTGTCCATGAGATTCTGTTTCCTTGTTACTTCCAGTTTTATATTCCACCTATAAGTGAGATCATATGTTTCTTGATTCTTTCAGTCTGACTTATTTCACTTAATAAGATGTTTTCAAGGTTTGTCCATGTTGTCACAAATTGCTGTATTTCATCTTTTCTTACTGCTGAGTAGTATTCCATTGTATAAATGTACCACAACTTCTTTATCCAGTCATCTATCAGAGGACACTTTGGTTGTTTCCATGACTTGGGCACCGTGAACAGTGCTGCAGTGAACATTGGGATATATACATCTTTGTGGATTAAAGTTTTCAGGTTTTTGGGGTAGATACCCAAGAGAGGAATGGCTGGGTCATGTGGCAATTCCATTCCTAGTTTTTTGAGGAATCTCCATACAGCCTTCCATAGTGGTTGTACCAGTTTACATTACTACTAACAGTGTGTGAGGTTCCCTTTTTCTCCACAACCTCTCCAGCACTTGTTATTTCTTGTCTTGTTGATTATAGCCATTCTAACAGGTGTGAGGTGGTATCTCATTGTGGTTTTAATTTGCATTTTTCTAATTGCTAGTGATGTTGAGCATTTTCTCATGTATCTGTTGGCTGTTCGTGTGTCTTCAGGAGAGAAGTGTCTGTTTCGGTCTTCTGCCCATTTTTTAATTGGATCATTTGTTTTTTTTGTTGTTGAATTGTATAAGTTCTTTATATATTTTAGATATTAGCCCCTTATCAGAGGCATTGTTTGCAAATAATTTCTCCCATTTGGTTGGTTTTGTTTTTACTTTGTTGATGGTGTCCTTTGCTGTGTAGAAACTTTTTAGTTGATATAGTCCCATTCATTTAGTTTTGCCTTTACTACCCTTGCCTGGGGGATCAAGTTCATAAAGTGCTCTCTGAACCCAAAGTCTATAAGTTTAGTACCGATGCTTTCTTCTATGCACTTTATTGTTTCGGGTCTTATGTGGAGATCTTTGATCCACTTTGAGTTAATTTTGGTATATGGTGACAGTTCACATTCCAGATTCATTCTTTTGCATGTGGTTTTCCTATTTTCCCAGCACCATTTACTGACAAGGCTTTCTTTTCTCCATTGTATATTTTTTTGCTCCTTTGTCAAAGATTATCTGTTCATATATTTGTGGGTTTATTTCTGGGATTTCAGTGCTCTTCCATTGGTCTGTATGTCTGTTTTTCTGCCAATACCAAGTTGTTTTGATTATCGACACTTTGTAGTATAGACTAAAGTCAGGGAGTGTGATGCCTCCAGACTTATTCTGTTTTTGGAGGATTGCATTGGTGATTTGGGGTCATTTGTGGTTCCATATGTATCTGATAATTTTTTTATCTATTTCTTGAAAGAATATCTGGGATTTTAATGGGAATTGCATTAAATCTGTATATTGCTTTGTGTAATATGGCCATTTTAACTATGTTGATTCTCCCAATCCATGAACACGGAATATCTTTCCATTTCTTTGTATCTTCTTCAATTTCTTTTAATAGTGTCTTATAGTTTTCTATGTATAAGTCCTTCATGTTCTTAGTTAAGTTTATTCCTAAGTATTTTATTCTTTTTGTTTTGATTACAAACAATATTGTTTTTCTCATTTCTTTATTTTTTTTTTTAAAGATTTACTTTTTTATTGTTTTGACAGAGAGAGAGGGATGAGGAGAGTTACAGAGACAGAGAGAAGGGGGAGAGCCCAGAGCAGTCTCCATAGTTGCACATCATTGGTTTTTCCACATAGTTTCATTCCACAGGTGGGTGCAGGGCTGCACAGGGCAGGAATTGGGCCGGGGTCTCAACCTTGTGAGAAACGAACTGGGAGCACTCCCCAGTTCAGTATATGGGTCCCCACAGGCTGGGGCCAGACTCGATCCTTAGTCCCCCGGGGCTGCAAAGTGAGTGCTCAACCCACTGAGCCATCCTGGCTTACCTCATTTCTTTTTCTAAAGTTTCATTGTTTGTATATAAAAATGCTGTGGATTTTTATACATTGATTTTGTATCCTGCAACTGTACTATATTCATTTATTATTTGTAGTCGTTTTCTGGTGGAGTCTTTAGGGTTTTCTATATAAAGGATCATGTCATCTGCAAAAAGGGACAGTTTAACTTCTTCATTCCTGATTTGAATACCTTTTATTTCTTTTTCTTGCCTAATGTCTCTGGCTAGAACTTCCAGCACTATGTTGAATATAAATGGTGACAGGGGACATCCCCGTCTTGTTCCTGCTTTTAGAAGAAAAGGTTTTAATCTTTCCCTGCTCAGTATGACATTTGCTGAGTGTTTGTCTATATGGCCTTTACTATGTTGAGGTACTTTCCTTCCGTACCCATTTTATTACCGGTAAGTGTTTTGATCATAAATAGATGTTATATCTTGTTAAATGCTTTTTCTGCATCAATTGATATAATAATCATATGGTTTTTATCTTTTATTTTGCTTTAGTGGTATATAACATTGATCGATTTGCATATGTTGAACCATCACTTGATTGTGATTCTCTATTTTTTTTGTTTTTCTTCTTGGGCTTATATATCTATTTTATTCAACAGGTTAAAGAAGTTTTATGTCATTGTTTCTTCAAATAAGTGTTCAATCCTTGCTCTTTTTTTTCTCCTTCTGGAATCCCTATTTTGTGAATATTGCTGTGCTTGATGTTGTCCCAGAGGTCTAACCTAGCCTCGTTTTTTTAATTCATTTTTCTTTTTGCTGTTCTGAAGTTCTTTTTTCTGCTACCTCATCTTCCAGATCACTGATTCATCTCTGCTTTATCGAATCTACTGTTGATTTCCTCTAATGTATTTTTCATTTCAGTGATTGTATTCTTCATTTCTAACTGGTTCTCTTTTATGTATTCTTTCTCCATTTTAATGTTCCCTATCTTCTTGTTGAAGTTCTTACTGAGATCAATGAGCATCCTTATAACCAGTGCTTTTAACTCTGTGTCTGGTAGATTGCTTATCTCCATTTTGTTTAGTTCTTTTTCTAGAGCTTTGTTCTGTCCCTTCCTTTGAGACATGTGTCTTTGTCTCCCCACCTTGGCTGTCTTCCTGTGTTTGTTTCTCTATACTAAGTAGAGCTACTATGTCTTCCCGTCTTAGCAGAATGGCCTTACGTAGTAGGTGTCATGTGGGGCCCAGTGGCACAGTCGCTCTGGTCACCTGAGCCAGGTGCTTCAGGTATGTCCTTTGTGCAGGTTGTGTGTGCCCTCCTGTTGTAGTTGAACATTGGTTGCTATTTGCATGTCAGTGGGAGGGATTGACCGTTGGGATGGTTGATTTTTGTTTGTTTGTTTGTTTGTTTTGTTTTTGACAGAGAGAGGGAGATACAGAGACAGAGAGAGAACCGAACTGGGGGAACTCCCCATTTCAGCACAAGGGTCCGCAAGGGCTGGGGCCGGGATTCGATCCCTGGTCCCCAGCGCTGCAAAGTGAGCACTTAACCCACTGAGCCATCCCAGCTTCTCTGGGATGGTTGATTTTGAGGACTGGCTGTGGTTACAGTGGGGGGAGCTGTTGTATAGAGATTGACTCTATGGAACTGGATTTGCTTCTTTTTTTTTTTAAGATTTATTTTATTGTTTTTGACAGAGACAGAGAGAGACAGAGAGAAGGGGCTGGACCCAGAGCAGTCTCCATAGTTTCACATCATCAGTTTTAAATTCATTTTGTTCCACATCGGTGGGCTGGGGCCACACAAGGTGGGAGCTGGGCTGGGGGCCTCCTGCATGGGAGGCATGCCACTCAGGCTAGGGACCAAACCAGGGGGCAAGAACCAACTAGGGGCTTCCTACGTGGGAAGCATGCCCCAGTTCAGCATATGGGACTGCACGGTGCAGGGCGGGGGTTCGATCCTCTGTCCCTTGGGCTGTAAAGTGAGCGCTTAACCCATTGAGCCATCTCGCTTCCCCTGGATTTTGCCTGCCCAGTTTGTCCTTTGGGTGTGTTATGGGGGTGGGGGGGAGGGTTGTCAGATGGTGCTCTGGTCTGAAGCTGATCACTGGATGTGTTCATTCTGGAGCCTTTTGGGAGTAGCTCTGTTGCAGGCCAGGGTCAGCTGCTGCTTATGCCCTTCCCAGAGCCACTTGGTATGAGCTACAAAGTGATCTGCAGATGGTTACCACTTGTGCTGGGCTTGGAGTTACCTTGGGGAGGCTAAGCTGTGAACCAAGGCTAGCTGCTGCTAGTGCTGGGCATGGGGCTTCTTAACAAGAGCTATGGGGTATGCTGAGGCCCAATGCTACTTGTTTGGGGTTTGTGAACCTTAGAGAGATTTTAGGAAAGTCTGTAGCATGAACCAAGATAGGCCATTTGTATGGACTAGCCACTGGAAGCAGCATGGGTTGGCCCACCAATTGAGTACGGTGAGGTCTTAGAGAATCATCAGTGTGGGCCAAATGGTGTTAGCCAGGTTGGTGGAGACTCAGATATGGTGGACTCCTGCATATGAGTACTGAATAGGGGAAGGGCTCAATAAGGGAACAACGTAGGAGGAACGCCACCCCTCCAGCGCTTGCTTGAAGCCAGACAATTCAGTACTTGCCGTAAGTGTCTAGAGCCTTTTGGGCAGCTGCCCTAGCATTGGAGCTCAAAGCAAGTGAGTCCGTCAGCAAGTAAGTTCATGTGCTGTCCCTTTAAGAGGACTTCTAGAACTCCAGCTACCCTTCATCTCACTCAGCCACAATCTTCACTGGTTTTCAGTCAGAAGTTGTGGAACCCTGAGCTGGGGGACCTAGTGTGAGGCTGGGACCCCTCACTCTTCAGGTGTAACTTCCACAGTTGAGATATATTTCCCATTTTTAAACTACCACACATGTGTGTATCTCTGCCTATTCAAACAGTCTCAACATAGCTTCTTTTATATATCCTTAATTCTAGAGTTTCTCTTCAGGTGGACTTCAGATGATTATCAATGATGGTTCTGTAGTTTAGTTATACTTGATGTGATCATAAGAGGAAAGGGGCACAGCATTTACTATGGTACCATCTAAGATTTTTATATTCCTATATCATACATAGCTTTTCTATACTTCCTACATCGTATCCACCTCTAATTATGATTGTTCTAAACCAAAGGACTGACACACTGGGAGTTCAGAAAGGAGTTAAGCAATAAGGTATTTCTTTATCTCTCAAGTAGTAGGTGTGCCGCAGAGAACTGTGTTGAACTATGATTATAATTCCTGATCATCCATGTTTAAGATTTATTATTTCCTTCCAAGTCCAAACCATTATTAAGAAATTTTGAAAACAGGACTCTAAATTACAACCTACCTAAATCTAACATTCACACATCAGAAGTATTCTCAGAGCATGAGAAGGATAAACAGTAGCTAACATTTCTTAAGCTTTTACTATGTGATATTAAATGAGATGCTTTATCTCATTTAATCCTCACAATAATTCATGAGTGTAGTTCTGTTATCATTCCCTTTTTAGAGATATGGGAACAGTTGTTTAAAAAATTATTTTGCCGAAGAATGTATAGCTAATGGAACTAGTATTTGAATCTAGTTAGGTCTGACTCCAAAGTTCATGCTTTCATCTTCTGTACTCTTTTTGTGGAGAATTTTTTGTTTTAGACATGGGCTAAATCTCAGTATGTGACTCACCCATTCATTCATTCATGAATTATTCATTCAGCAACATTTTTTGAACATTCACTGTGTACACTTTGTCAGGTGTTGTGAAAATCCAAAGCTTAGCCAAATGGAAATTATTCCCTCAAGGAATGTGTCTACTGGAGAAGATATCATGTATAGAAATAACTGTAACATGAGATATACTGTGATAAGAGCTAAAAACTGTTGGAGTTCAGAAAACAGAGAGAACTTTTCCATCTGGAAGTAAAAAGGCTAAAAGAAGGTGGTATTTCATTTAAACCTTGATAGATGGAAAGGATTTAAACATGAGACAACAAGAAACCAAGGAGTCCAGGGGTATTTCAGGCTGAGAGAGTATATAGGAACAAAGACCCAGAGACAGGAAAGTTAGAAAAAAAGTATGTCATGTAAAGCAAGAAAAGAGAAAATTTCAAGAAATCGTGGCTAAAAGTTGAATACTATGGATAAGTTATTTGTCCTTATCACTGACCAGAACATATGTCTGTATTTCATCACACTGTCAACCTCTTATGCATAGCCATTTTATTCTTCTTTCTTTTATCTAACATCTTACCACACATGGATACCCAAGTTCCTATTTAAAGAAAAGAAACTTTTTATAGGTCAAGATGAAATTATTCTCATTAAAAGATTAAGAACCACTTATTTAGGAAAGAAGGTTAAGGAGAAATGTATTAATTCAGGAAGCTTTTATTAAGATCCTATTATGTCCCTAAAACAGTTAGATGCTAAGAGTATTTTTTCTAAATAATGTACCATTTTTTTCTTCAAGGATCTCAGAGTCAATTAGAGACAAAGATGTAAAAAGGAATTGAAAAAATGTAATGAGTTCTGTAATGAAGGAGTATTTTAGATATAAAAATAAGTATTAATAACATAAGAAAAGCAGTGATCAGTTCTGAGGATGGTAATTAGGGAATACTTCCAAAGGAGTATGTGATCCCAGCTTTTTTTTTTGTTTTTTTCCAAGACAAATGGGATCAACTCATATGTTCTATCTTAAAATTTATTTTTTTTAGTATATATAGATATTTCTTATTTATTTTTGTTGTTATAATTCATTGCATGTTTAATATAGAAAGTAGCGTAACTTCAAACTAGTATATATTTAATAGATCTATATGTCATACCTATATTTAACCACCTGTTGATGGATATTTGAATTGTTTCCAATTTCTTATTAATACATGCAGCACTGAAATAAATATACACACACACCCAGGAATCTCTGTAAAATAAATTCTTAGATATATACTTCCAAGCATTTAAGATCGATGTTGCCAAATAACCTTCCAGAAATATTGGGTAGAAATGCTTTTTCCCACACCTCTACAGAATGGGAACTGTCAGTCTTTCAAAACTGCCAGAATAATAAATAAAAATATTACATTATTACTTTAATTTTAACTTTTTAATTACTAGTGAAGTTGAGTATCTTTTAATGTTGACAGGCTGAATATATCTCTTCTGTGCAATATTAATAATTGCCATCAGAGTCTGGGATTTTTACCTATGCAAGCTAACAAATTAGCCTATCAGTGTTTGATGGATGCTGGTAGAAGACATAAGACTCTTGGGTCAGAAACAAAGAACATTGCTGCTTGTGGCATGGGCCACAGCATGAGCATCATGTTTGCATTGATTTCTCTTGTCCCCAAGTTCGAAGAGGGCAGGTGCAGAAGGGCCCCCAAGGGATGCTATGCATGGAGCAGGTATGTGACACAGCTGAGGAACACAGAGCTTGTTGAATCCAGATCTTTTAGAGGAAGTCTACTCTTTGTCCTTGAAAGAGATTGCCTCATCCCTAAAGGTCTATCTCTGCAAACACAACCTGAGAAGTGACCCCAGTAATTATTAGAGCTTTTGAGGGCCTTGCATCCTTTGCATACCTAGTTAGAACATGCAAGGGTCGTCAAGGCCCCTGGCTAATTGCCTCTTCCAACTACCGCTTCTGCTTACTTTTCTATATGCTTATTATTTTCTCTTGATTTAATAAGAGCTCTCTGTTAAGTAATTACTCCTATATCTATCATTGACTAATACCTGTCTCTAGTTTATTTTTTAATTCGATTTTATCGATTGTGGTGGGGTTACTTTTATATCCATGAGTTTTATACCATATATAGAAAAGGATGATCTATTATGATAAAAATATTAATTGACTTTTTCTCTTACGCTTTTGGTTTTAGCCTTTAGTTTTGATCCTTTTGGATCTTACTTTCACACAGGAATGATGTAGAGAGCTACTTTGGTTTTAACAAATGGCTAACCAGTTCTTATAACCTCATTTTCCATCTTTTCCCTACGTGTTTAAGATGGCACCTTTATTACACACTAAAAATGTGTCTATTTACACCTATACTATTTTTTATTCCATTCATTCATCTATATGTGTGTTAATACTACAACTTCATCTTTTAATTACTATAGCTTTAGAAGATACTTAATACTTGGTAGAATTTGTTCCCTGTTTTCTCTTTGATTTAAAACCTTTCTTGGCTGTTTTCATGTGTTATTTTTGAATGGGCTTTTTAAAAGAAACTAGGTAAACTGGATGAATGTAAGTATTTATTCTAGAGATACTCTAAACTTCTTTTACAACCTTATTCCTTCTAAAAGTCTTATTAATGTAACTTTTATGAAGGTTTAATTAGGATTTCAACAAATATAGAAGCATAGTTTCTGTTTGCAATCTCTAAAGTAGTCTTTATTTTAATATAGATTCCTTGTAGTTTGGAATACTGGGATGAACTCCAGAAGGTTTTTGTTGCATTTCGAGAATTTAGTCTGTCTGAAAGCAAAGTTTGTGAACTGCAGTTGCCAGATGTCAATATTGTGAATGACCAGAAGAAAATGGTATCCTCAGATCTTTGGAGAATCGTCTTGAACAGCAGTCAAAGTGGAGCAGATGACCAAAGGTAACTCAGTGAAAAATGAAAACAGTGGCATTGTGCTAGGAAGCAATCGTCAAGTTTTCTTATCTATTGAAATCTCACTTCACTCTAGATCAGTTGTCTAGCAGCTGCATCTGTCTGAACTACCAGTACAGACGAGAACCAGGAAGCAAGACAGAAGCTGATGTTTTAAAGTCTATATACTAAAACCTCTGTGTTTTACTCATAATGCAGTCCTATAAGCCCTCACTAAGAACCTCTTTCTTAAATATAAGAAGGAAACATTACAGAAAACAAACTTAAAAAAAAATTTTTTTCCAGTCACTCTGAACCAAAAAAGTATAGAGGGAAATAGCTGTACGTACCTCCATAGACTCTTAATAATACAGTAATCAATATGTGTAATGATAACCTAGAGGCATGGAAAGAAAGACTAAATAAATTGAATTGTCTCCTTCAAAAAAGATAAATCTTGGAAATGGTCCCTTCTTAAGTGGTTCTAAAAATAGCTTTAAAAGTTAAATCTCCAGGCATTAGAAAAACTTGGCTAACCAAAATAACTTATACGTAAAGGATTTCAGATAGACAGTTTTATCAAGCTTTAGCATCTATTTGGACATAATGAATCTCTCAGACTCTAGGTATTCCGAATCATGTCTCCAGAACTTCCTCTTCCACACCTCCTATAGAAAGGATATCTGATTGGTGACAAAGAAGGGCCACAATGTCCCTGTTTCCAGTGTTTCCTGTTTAATATGCCCACTAACTTAGAGAAGAAGTGGTTTCAGCAACCTGTATTTCAGCACTTTCTGTCCATGCTCTCATAAAAGAAAAAAGAGCCTACATCACCATCAGTGGAACGGTTTTTTTGAATCATATGATATTATGTAAACTGTGGGGTTGTGTCTGTCTTGCTGTCCATCACTTTCAATGTTCTACCTTCCAATTTACCTGATGAATTGGCTTTAGCATTATCTTATTTTTTAAATATAATCCCTCCTTTCTTCCCCAAACTACATACGACACTAACACAGAGAAAAGGACTTCACCATTCCAGTACCCTGCATATCAACTGTTTTCTCTTTCCTATATTACCTTTATTTTGCCTGTTATTGTATGCCTTTACAAGGTTACAATCATAGCATACCATTTGATATTATGATTACTACTTTATATTACATATAGTTGTAAATGCCTTTTCTCTTTTTTATTAATAACAGTGTTTTATATTCATTGAAGAACATTTGGCAAATAAGGAAAGTAACACCATGAATAATCCTATCACAATGAGATAATGATTAACATTATAATCTGTAACAGCCCCACAGTGTTTTAAGAGGATACATTGATTATTTTGTATGTTTAATAATAATGTTTAATATTTTATTTCTAGGTCATTTGGGCTCTTCAAAAATAATTACCTTTCTAGTATGTTACCTAATAATATAAAATTAGTGAAAATGTATTTGAAGAGTGGGATCTTGATTTTTACCTATACATATATACTCGTAATGCAGCAGTGAAAAGAACACACATCCTGCGAGAAGTTAATAGATGGATAGAAAGATTGCCTAATCTAGATAGAGGTTACCTAGTCGGAAACCAGGCAACCTCAGAAAATAGAGCTGTAGGTAATGAAATTGATTTTTAAAAATCTGAGTTTCATTAATAGTATCGAATTAGAAATCATTTCTTGATTCTAATTATGAAACAATGCATTTTCATCAGTGAAAGATGCATTTTAGACCGGGTTGATCTTTGAATCTGAAACATTCATAAAAATTACTTTTGTGATAAGCTTAACACTACAGAAATGTAGATCCTTTAGGGAATGTGAATTTATGCAGACAGTCAAATTCAGGAAATGGTTCATCAAGGTTTTGACATTGTAAGCACAAATCTTTTGTCCTCATCTGGGATTTTTTAATTTATCAAATATTTCATAATTGATCTTCCCTAGAATTATTTGATATTAACCAGTTTTTAGGTAGAAATTTATATTAATGAAGTTAAATGTAAAGAGTTGGTTTAAAATTCAACAAATAAAATGCTATTAAGACATTTCAAGGGAAAGCCGGGATGGCTCAGCAGATTAAGAGCTCACTTTGAAGCCCCGAGGGCCGAGGATCGAATCCCCGCTCCAGCCCAAGCGAACCCACATGCTGAACTGGGGTGTGCTTCCCAAATGCAGTAAGGCCCCCAGTTCAGTTCAAAACAAAACAAAACAAAACAAAAACCCCAAAAGACATTTCAAAATGGACATTAAATAAATTCCATCCAGTTTCTAGAAATAAAACATGTTCTTTGATAACATGGCAACATTTTATACAAAAGGAAACTGCCACAGTTATCTTCAATATATTCTGTCATAAGAATCTAGAACTGGACAAAAATTTGATACTTTTATGATTAGAGATTATCTTATAAGTAATATTTTCAGTGTTTTGAGAAAGAAATGCATCAGACTATTGTGTATTACTGGGGAAACGTTCATACAAATAACTCCCATACAACTTAATCTTTTTTTAAAAAAATGGCATTTTTGTCCACCAGTGTCATAAAGGTGCAACAGTACAAGGCAGCTCAGTGGTAATAGTATCACTGTATGTATGTAAATAGAAGTACTATGTAATAGAGAATTTCAAGTTAGAAGACCTACATTTAAGTCCTGGCTCTATCACCAACTAGCCTTTGACTTTGAGAAACGGATTTCTAAGTTGAGACCATAAGAAATGAGTAGGAGCTAACTCTTAAGTCCAAGGGGTAGCAGGTAGCCTTCAACAAAGGACTGGAGACAAAAGATTCAGTCTTTTAAACTCTTGTCTGTTTATCCCATATAGGTATATTTAATCACTGTATTTGTAATAATTACATCCCACTTACTTAATGGTTTGCTTGATCATGTGAAAATGAATGATTGGTAATGACTATGTTGTGTTTTTTAACCTAGCATTTGAAGGAGAGTAATTTTAACCTTCATTTCCATAATAGTATTGACTTCTATTTGCTGTGTATGCACTGGACTGGAGACAAGAGATACAACCTGAAATCCATTTCAACTCTTTATCTTTAATCTCATCATGTGTGTATTTGTTTACACACCCATTGTCGAAGCTTAAATAAACCCCCTTTATCAGTTGGATCCTGACAAGAAACAGATGGCATATTCAAACTGGGTGATTGAGGAGAGTTTAATAAAAGGACTATTTACAAAAGTTTGGGCAGGATTAAGGGATGGGGAACCATACCACTTTAAGGCCTGAATGAGCCAGGTGATAGAACCATTACTAAAATGAACTCCAAGCAAGTGTTTGTAGCTACTTTGGACAGAGGGACATAGCAATGTATGAAGACATAGCCAAGAGGTAGTCAAGGTAATACAGACCTTACTCTGCTCTCCTCCTGCTTTCTAGCCTCCTGTGGGCACCTCCCACTGGCTGAACCAAAGGACAAAGCAGCTTATTGATGTAGTTGATATAGTAGGAAAGAAGAGGATGGGGAAGGGTGGAAAATGAGCAGAGAGAGCAAACAGAACATAGCCAGCAAGCACACACTGTGTTTGGAGTTTACAGTTTCTTACCCAGTGGCTGGCCCCCTAGGAGGGAAACAAGGGAAACTGAGAGTGATATGCCTGACTCTCAGGCTTTGGGCCACTCAGCTGGTTCCCTGAGCTTGTCATCAATCAAAAGTGTTCTGATGAACCACAACTTCCAATGTTGTTTTGCCCTCTTACCCTCACCTCAGATGGCTAACCCCAGAAGTATGTGATATGTAGTCACACAAATTACAGTTATCATGTAGCCCAATAACTGCGCAGATCCTGTTATATAAGTTGTTTGACAGTAATGCTAAATTCTGTTCACCTGTGCCAAGTCCTTGGTGGTTTGTTGTCCATATTGCATGGCCATTTTTTCACAACATTGAGACATGTAAGAGCTTACAAGGACTGTTTAACCCCACCTCACAAAATGTCAGTTCGTGGAAGAAGACATCCTGGAAAGAGAAGTGGCTTAGGGTGTGTGGCTCTTTCCTCATGCAATGAAAATTGAAACTGGTGAGGTTTTTGGAATACTTCCATCTTTGGATGTGTAAAAAAAAAAAGGTTTTTCTCCTCTATACAGATCCCATAACAGAAGTTACTGTCCATTCATATTTGGTAATGTGTGAGACAGTGGTGTGCAGCTTTCTGAGTGTGTGTTTGAGGAGGAGGTGCTTTTCATTCACAAAGCCTTGATTCTTGCATATACAGACAGTGGTGGAATCGGAGAAAGAACGTTATGATGGTCAAGTCCCTGGATGTCTCTTTTCTCTCCACTGGTTGAACTTTCTCCTACCAGAAGGTGACTGGCTGCAGATATTGTTCCCCTCCACTTGGCTCCCAGGATCTGCACTTTAGGTGTATTTAAATTCGTTGGGTGCTGTTTTTTTAAATCTTTTGACTTTTATAAACCATTTGGACATAAATCTTGACATTTGGAACTGCTTTGTCAACTTTGTTCCTAGTCATATAATGATATAATACAGGATTTATCCAGAAAACTCTTTCCTAGGGCTAAATGTGTGTTTTCCTTCTTGCCTTTGGGTATAAGGAATATTTGTATTTTACCCAAGTGTCTTTTTTTTTTTTTAACTGAACTGGAGGCCTCACCGCATTCAGGAAGCACACTCCAGTTCTGCATGTGGGTCCACCTGGGCCGGAGCCGGGATTCAGTCCTAGGTTCTCGGGGCTTCAAAGCGAGCACTTAACCCACTGAGCCATCCCTGCTTTCCCCAAGTGTCTTTTTAAGAAGACTTTTACTATTTACTTCTAGTAAATGATTGAACTCTATGTAACTCCCACTCCAGGGAGTTGGTCTTTTGCCAGATAGTCCTTCTCCCCATACACATTTCCCAAAGTACTCAGCGTTCCCCTGTTCTCACTTAAAGTTCTAGGCTGATGGTATGAACCTTGAGAAAAATCTCAATCTTTCTCTCTCTCTCCCCCTCTCTCTCTCCCTCTTGCTCTCTCTCTCTCTCTCTTGCTCTCTTTCTCCGAACCTTGGGAGATCATCTCAATATCGCACTCTCTCTATCTCTCACACATACACACACTTCTTTTATAGTCAGTACCTATGAAAGAGTCCTTCACCTGAGGGTGTGTTTAAGCCTGTTTTTTAAGTCATAGATTGCAACCTATTAGGAGGTCATGAAATCAGTTTAGCAGGTTGCAATGAGAATTTTTTAAATACAAAATGTCAGTCTGAAAAGTAGCAATATTTTTTAATTGCACTTATATGAGATACCAAGAACAGTCAAATTTATAGAAATATAGTAGAATGGTGGTTGCCAAGAGATGAGGGAGGGGAATGGGGACTGATTGTTCAGTGGATATAGAATTTCAGTTTGGGAAGATGAAACATTTCTGGAGATGGCTGGTATTGATAGTTACACAACAGTGTGAATGTATTTAATGGCACTGCACTGTATAGTTTTAAATGGTTGAGATAGTAATTTTTATATTATGTATATTTTACCACAATTTTAAAAATATCAGTGTATTATATTTTCGGTAAACCTTCTGCCCCCTCCTATGTTTTAATGTGTACTAGGTTATAGTAAAAGTGAATTTCTTATTTTGGGTTAGAGTTAAAACATTTTAAAAATAACAGTTCTGAGTAGTGAGAACGTGGTGCTGCAGACACACACATGCCCTCATGTCTTCTCTCAGCCGTACAGCGCTCTCCCGAGGTGGACAGGGCAGTCTTTTTGCAGTAGCCAGGAGACATCTGGGTGAACCAATGCTTGAGAGGCAGAGCCACGTTTGGAATGTCAGTGTGATATTGTAAGATCTGTCTTCAGAGCTAATAGTAATCACCAGCAATTAATGTTAAACTGAGGGAGCAGTGTAGTACCCTGTTTGCCAGCCAGAAAAAAGAAGGATGGTTTTTTTCTCTTATGGAGTACTAGACATTATACTAAGAATTTTGTATGCAGTATCTCATTTAATATTTAAAAAGCAGTTCCAGTTATTATACTCATTTTACAGTGAGAAAACTGGCATTTAGCCAGATGAAATAACTTGCCCAATATTATAATACAAATGATAGTAGTGCAAACATTTTCATCTAATATAGATTAACCTAGTAACTGTTTTAGTCATGATTTCAAGACTAAATGAGATAGTACTGAGCACTGGAGTATATGTTAGAAGACATATATATGTATATATATGTATGTGTGTGTGTACCTAAAAATGTCTCTTTTAACCATTAATTTATGCATTTAATTTCAGAAAAGTAAAGAATTAGTTTGTTAGAAATAAAGATTGGGCACATACTCATAATGATTTAGAAACCTTTTTTAGTATATTGTAGTACCTGCTACTTTCAAGAGATACTATAGAAAAATAAATCATGGAAAATCTTAAGAGTGTCAAAATTGTAGTTGGCAAGAAAAATGCTTCAGATAAACCTCAAATTGTGTACTCACTGTTTCTCACTGAACTCTCTTGTGTTTTTAGTACTTGGTTTGTCCCCTACTTCTAACAATTTAGAGTAGCATACAGAAAGAGTTCATATGTGTGAGACACCTGTACAACTAATATATTTTGCTCTTTCTGAATAAATATGTTTTAATTTTACCTTGCCAATGAAATCTTTTATTTGTAACTCCAAAGATAAATTCCTAGAAAGCTATTTGGATTACTATGCCCATTTATAAAAAGTTTTAAGAATATACTTAGCTGCATTTTTTCATATAGCATTTAGACAATAACATAGGACCCCAGAGTTTGTATTTTCTTTTTATGCAATGAAAATTTACTAACATTACAATAATACCACCACATAACTATAACCTCCTTGAAGTTAAACATTCAGTACATGTGTTGGAATGCTCCTAGCTTTCATTTTCACCAGCCCTTTTCACAACCTCTTTCAAAACTTGTGTGAAGATTCGCACTCTTGAGGATTGCACATGGTTCACCCTACACTATTCTGAGTTCCCCTTATGTTTTCATTCTGGCAGCACTTCTGACTTTTCTATTCCAGGGTAGTTATTCTGTTTTGTAATGTTTCTAAGTGTCTACATATTTTATACCATCAGTTAGACTGTGAGTTCTTTGAAAACCAAGGATTTATTTTTTTAGTTTTTCCTGTCATAGTTCTCCCCAGGATACTATAAATCATGGTGTTTCTGCTCTAGGCTCCTTGTGGATTTGGGAGCCAGGATACCATAGCTGCAGAGCAAATTTTAGATTTGGAAATAAGAGGATGGAAGATGGTACACTGAAGCAGGGCAGCATCAATTCAGTATTCTCGTTACCAGGATAAACTTTGCCCCTCCCAATCCCCAGCCCTTATGCTTCTACTAGCATTGAGGCAAAGCAATCATACAGTGTGTTTCCTATGCACACCAGCAGCCACCATCTATAAACATCTTCTCTCCTATAGATCTCTTGATTATACCTTTTTATCAGATTTTACTTGTATAAAATGGTGTTAGGAAGATCAGCAAGTGAAAAGAGGACCCAAGCAGCGTAATTGTCCAGGGGACCTTGGTTCTTCTGGACATGGTCATAACTTTAATGGCACCTGGTAGAGTATTGGGTGTCTAATAAAACATTGACTAATTCATGTGGGAATATGGATATAGACAGTCTGGAGAAGTAAAACAAAAGTGAAACATTTATAGTGACTGAAAGTATTGGGTTTGTTGAGCAACACAACCATACTCTTAAGTAGTGTTGATCTTAAACTAAGATGAAGACAAATTGCCCATAAGTTATGTGAGATGTAGATGGAAGAAAATTGGATTTCAGGTAAGTCAACATGGCCTGGGATCTGAGGAATCCTTTAAAATTTTTCTACTCATAACTCCTTCATAGGAAATAATCAACATAAACTGAATTTTTAAAAACAATTAGTTTATTTGAGTAAATATAAATATTTGATGATGAAATATTAACTGTGGGATTATATAGGTGCTAACTTTAAAGACTCTTATAGAAAGACATTTTACTTATATGATATTTGGAAATGTATTATAGGTTATTGAACTTCTTTTATTACTTATTTTCATAGCTCCGCAAGTGAATCTGGTTCTCAAAGCACTTGTGACCAACTTGTAACTCCAACAGCCCTGGCTGCCTGTACCAGAGTTGACTCCTGTTTCACCCCATGGTTTGTCCCATCTCTTTGCGTGTCCTTCCAGTTTGCTCACCTGGAGTTCCATCTTTGTCATCACCTTGATCAACTCGGCACAGGTACTCTGCACCTTAGCCTGAGAATAACACCCATTTAATACTTACTATGTTGTCTTGAATGTTCTTGAGACACAAGTCATCAATTCTTACCTAGATAATTTATTTTCAGGAAGTAAAAAGGCTTGGAGGTTTCTTCATTCTCTGTACTGTGGTATCAGTGATGTTCCAAAGTGCTATGATTGCTAGTCACTTCCCGCACCAAAGTTTCTCTACTGACCAGCACCCATATGATGGTGGAAATTTGGGGAAGCAGCATTCAAGTCCTCTTAACAGTGGGCACTGGAAAAGTTATGCTGAAGTTGATTTCATATAACAGGTGTACCCCTTACTTTTGAACTATCTTTTGGACCTATTATGTAGGTTACCAATTATATTGAACTGACATGATTTTGCATGCTTCCTAATGAGAATTTTCAAGGAAGTTGTAAAAAGTGCAGGTTTTATTGTTATTCCAATTATGTTCTTTTGAAAGAAATACATCTGGTTTTGATCTATATCCTAAGCCATTATATTAATGGCAAATAGATTCAAAAAGTACTTGATATCACCTAGTTTCAAAAGCATGAATACTGTCTACTAAAGATGGGTAGATTCTCTAATAATTTGAAGGTCTAGGATTTTTACAAGTCTATAAGATAGAAGATTAAATTTTCTCACACCCCAAAAGTAATAGCCTTTAATAAATTTGCTAATATTACATGAGTAATTATTCCTAAGAGTCTGTACCAAACCTTTTCTAGTTAATACATTTTGATTCTGGTATTATGTTTTCGATCTACATGTAATGGAAAATGGAAAAAAGCAGATTAAGCTAAATATACCTGCTATTTAGCATCTTGTCTTTCTAGCAAAAATAAAAGTTTAGCCTGATTTTTCCAACTCACTTTGAGTCATGTTTTTGTTTTTGAGATTTGGTTGGTAGATACAGAGCACTTCTAAAAACTCTTCTTAGATGTTGACCTCCTCTTAATTTTATTTATTGTCTTCTGTGATCAATTTTTGTCTGTGAAAGTGAATGTAACCTTTGGACAATATGTATTTAAGAGACCTGCTGATTGAACAAACCAGTTTGTTTGTAAATATCAAATGGTAAATCAAATATTGTATTAATAATACATTCAAGAGAATGTTTAAATTTTTTTTAACAGTAAATGTTGAATTTGGTAACCAAAAAGTGGATAATTTAAATGTCATCTCTTTATTTCCATAAAGTATTAGCTTATCTCAGTTGCTGTTTTTGTTGTTTCTTTTCCCAACAGCTCCACCACAGTACCTACAGCCATTTATTTCTGATAAAAATGTACCATCTGAACTAGAATACATGATTATTTCCTTCAAAGAACCACATGTGTATCTTCGACAATGGAACAATACTTCTGTCTGTCAGGAGATCCAGTTCTCAGCTCAAGCAGACTGTAAACTTCTAGAATGCAGAAATGTTACAATGCAAAGCATGGTGAAGCCCTTTAGCATCTTTGGACAGGTTGCAGTTTCCAATGATGCAGTGGAAAAGCTGCTTGACGGCACCATCACAGTTGATTCTATATTTATAAACTTCGGGCAATATGCAGTTCATTCTCTAAACACTGCAATACAAGCTTGGCAACAGGTATGCACATTCTAGAACAGTTTACAGTTTGTCCACATGTGAACTTTTACTGGGCACTCTATGTTATCACTTCTAATGATAAATTAAGCACAAACCAAAGTGTGAGAGAATGAACGGTTTGATGGGCACCATAATATTTGGGACCTTCTCTGTTTTGGCAAAGTGATGCATGTTATTTTTTTTTTTTAACTTTGGAGAATGTGGGTTCTCTACACATGCATCAAAGATCATGCCCACATTTTTGTGACTAATGTACCACATCTGTGTGGAAAGTAACATATTCCCAGAAATTTTTTCCCAAGTATTCTGGCTTTAGTTTGCCAAAGCTTCAACTTAGCTATGTATCAAATTGTCAAAGCATCCATTGCAGAAATGAAGAACCTGTGTGAGCCTCTCTGATAATCAGCTTTCCATCTTTTCAAAGAAAAGAGGCAGTGAGAGGACATATGTGAGCACAAGGTAGTCCGAGTCTTTCCCCTACTATCATTCTGCCATTTTGAATCACTGAAAAGCACCTGATAATGGATTTTTTTAATCAGTTAAAGATCTTGATGGGTAATTATTTACTTTTATCTCTTGTCAGAAGTTACAAGAGTTGTATCAAAAAAAGGAATAAAGTGTAAGTCTATGTTGAATGGCATATTTAAAATGGGGAACCTGTCCATCTCCACTAGCATGAAAATAATTTCACAGAATGTTTGGATAATAATATGCTCAGCAATTTAAGACCTAATCACTTCTGCTTCCCTTACTGATTTTCATAAAGTTTGTGTTGCTATTTAAACTGAAGCATTTCCCCACATTTTGTATATGTTATATGCATGTGTGTGGAGTGGCTCTCCGTGAGAAAATGGCCTTCATCCTGCACTGACCTCACGCGGGGACAGGATCACTGTGTGTGTGTGGTTGGGGGCGGGGGCGGGGGGGTCAGTTCTCTAACTTATGAATTTTTATGGTAATAAGTTTTTCTTGATATGCATGAAGACCTATGCAAGACTAAGGAATTAATTACCTAAAATGGCACTACAATAGCACAGGGAATGAAGATAACACATCTGTTTTGTATTTTAAAATTCTTTTTTAAGGGCATTCCATGGTTTTTTTGTTGCAGAGGACATGCGTAAAATAAGAGCTAGTGTGATCTAAATCTTTGCAGCTGGTTCAAATAGTGATGTGAAAAAACCCTCCATGGCTCCAATTTCTGTTTTTTGTCATATTTTGAACAATGCATTTAATAAAAAACAAACCTAGAAAATATAAAGGAGTCATTGATAGAGCATTTCAACCCAGGATATTTTTGTCTTGGTATCAGGACCGTTATAAGAGGACTCATGTCTAACAACTACTGCAAAATGGCCTTCAGAAATAATCAGTTTCCTCCCAGGGTAAAAATACTCTTAGACACAGCTATACATATAAATAAAATACACTGCATAAATATTTAAATGTTTTAAACCACATCAGAGTGTGAATGACTGGTTAACACAGTGCCTTAAAAGAAATATTCTGAGTTTTTTTTAAGTGGAATTGTATATTTGATTAAGTAGAGCCATATGTCACATAGCATATTGCTGACAGGTACATTCTATGAATAGTTGGTTCTGATTTATACAGGGATTTGGCAATGTTAACATGAGCCACAAGAGGATATACTTCTGTAATTGTTGCTGTAATTTTCTTGTTTCCTCCCATGTCAAGGGTACTTGCCACCAAGTTTTAATGTGGTGGGCATCTAACCCTGTGTATTCTAAAGTAAATACAAAATGTACTACTTTGAAATTATAGAACATATGAGATTGAAATGGGCTTATGAAAGGTTATTAAGTTCATTGTTCCTAAAAACTTCTGAATGTAGTTTATCCCCTTTAGAGGGGAAGTTTAGTTTCCTAAGCTTGGATTTTATTATGTATAGAATGCTCATATACAGTATAATTGTTGTCAGTGATGAATATGAATTTAATAAGCAGGATAAGTTATTTGGGTTCTCCACATACTTTTTATCGGATTCATATCTGAGACAAGTCATTTGTATCCAGTGTAGATGGACCAGACAGATGAAGCATGAAACAATTTGGCCTTTCACCTTTAGGTCACAAGTTCGAGATTAACAGAAGCCTTCATCAGTGTCTGATTTCTCTGGTTGTAGATTTTTTTCTTTTTGTAAATGATAAATGTTTTGTGAAACCAGATTAAGAACCCAAAATGCCACTTGCAGTTTGCTTTTTATTTTTACGTCAACATCCCCACATTTGGACAAAGTAGCACTTAAGGAGGGTGGGGGGGTATTTTAAAATTAAGGTTAAGCTTATGTGTCTTATCTTACACCAAAACAGATATCTCTGTTTAATTGCAAATGTTTATACAATGATATGGCACAAACTGTACATGTAATCAAACCATATTTTAATTACAAATCTGAGTGAGCATTCTGAGCTTTAGCCTATACGATGCCATATAAAGTGTGTATGATCTTTTTTATATTATACCAGAATTTAAAACATTCCAATAAATGCTTATTACAGTTATAATGAACTCCACAGATGAAGGGGCAGTAGAAAAGTGGTTCCCTAAGGACTTTGATTATTCTTTAGAAAAATATACACAACCCCCTTGTGTTTTTTCATTTACATTTTTTCCTAAAACCCTCATCGTTTATTAAAGGTCAGTTTGTAGAGATGAAGAAAGTAATATGATTTTTTTTCTATTCAAGCCCCCATCGGGCAATTTAACCTCTGTTACCAGCAGAGCGATCCCAATTCATCATGAAAACTGAATTCCTATCTCAGGATGTCTATGTAAGTGGCAGTTTAGAATCATATCTCTTTCTTCATGTTTGAGTTCTTGGACCTAAAGGAGAGAAAAAATGCTTACAAAGAAAGCAATTTGTATTGATTATATAATGCTAAATGGAAAAGTCATCAAAACTAATTATACACTATGACTCCAGTTTGATGAAAGGTTTACAAGCCTTTAAATATGAAGATGTATAAAGTAGGATTGGGTAGGATAGACTAGAATAGGAAGAGGCAGGATACTCAGAAGAGGAAAATTGCTGAAAGAAAGTTCACCAAAATGTTAATAACAGTTATCTCTGAGTATAAAATTAGAGATTTTTTAAAATAAAGAATCTATACTTCCTGTATTTCCTATTTTTTCTACTGTGAGCATTTATTACATTTATAATTTTTAAAATTAAACTTGCCTATGTATTTGTTTCATAAGTGTTTATTGAGTACTTACGTGTCAGGCATTACCCTGAGTACTGGAGATAAAGCTATAAATAACACAGACCTGGTTTCAGCCCTTATACATAGAGGAATCTAATGATGGAGACAATATTGAACCCATAATCATACAGATAATTACTTGGTCCCAGTAGGGGTAAGTGCGATGAAGATGAAATGTGGTATTATAAAATAGGAGGACCCAATCTGGTCTGAAGAGGAACTCAGAAGGCTACTCTAAGGAGGTAGCCTGAAAACAGGAATTTGAAGGCTGAGTAGAAAGAAGTTAGTCAAGCAAGGTGGAAAAGAGGTGTAAACAGAGGAGAGGCACTGAGGCAGGGAAGAGTTTAACAGGTTGGATGAATTAAAAGGGGCCAGTATAGTATTGGAGAAACTGAAAGGGTCTGGCAGAGCTGGAGTGTAGTGAGCAAACGGAGTGTGGCTCGAGATGCAGCAGGCCAGGATGGCTAAGACCCGATGGCAGTCAAGTTTTGAAATCGTAGTTCATGATTAAAAAGCCACACAGAGAGTATTATGGTAGACAGCAGATCATTGTTGGCTGTAACTGCTTTAGTCTTACTTAGCCAGACTCTTTTTGTGATTCGTGTGACTATCCAGCAAGGTTCTACTCTGTGAGAATGGAGAAATTTGGTGAAAATAGATGGATGATAGAGTGAGAAGTCCTCCAGAGTGTCTGGAGGAATGAAATATTTTAGGGTCTCTTCACCAACTGCAGCCCTAGAACACTGCCCACCCACTTGGGGTGGGGGGTGCTTGTGGATAGCAGTGAATTCTACCTCCCAAGGTAGAATCAGGATCAGGATCGAGGTTGTGTCTTGCTCCAGGCTGGATTTAGGTACCTTCATCTGTAGACTTCTTGGCTTGGGGCCTCATAATCACTTAAATCCCTATGCTTGTGAGTGATATGTGCCCTTTTACTCCCCCTCTCCTCAGTAAAATAGCAAATGAAGGAGTGTCACATTGTAGCATTATCTATGTCCTTAGCCAGAGAGTGGAGGCCAACTGGAAAAGCATCATTTACAGATTATCTCCCATTGTCTGCAAATTGATTGGATAATTAAGATTTTTTTTTTTCTTGCATTCTCAAGTTAGTAATTTGTTTAGCTGTTCTCGTTTATTTACCCAAAGTGGGGAAGCTGGGATGGCTCAGTGGGTTAAGCGCTCACTTTGCAGCCCCCGGGACTGAGGATCGAATCCCGGCTCTGGCCCGTGCGGACCCATGTGCCCCCAGTTCAGTTCTCACACACACACACATATCTATCCTCCCCCTTAAGGGATCCTTACTTTCTGTAGGGTACAGACTGTGGCTTGGCTTTGTAATTGGTCTTGATCTAGCCACTATGCTGCTCAAAATGTTCACTACCTAGTACAGCATTTTTGTAGCATGTTAATTCATTTTAAATGTTAAAAGTTTGAGGGATCTCATTGTTCTTTTACTCTCCTGTATCTATGATTTATTTTGCAGGAGTATAAATCAAAACATATTTTTGGAACATTTAAGATTTTTTAGTTATTTTTTCTGCTTATCCTGAAAGTACAGAATACTTTGTATACCAGAGCTAATGACAGCAGATCTTTTAGTGTTTCTGTGTTGTAATGATTGCCACTGGGCAGACAACTGCCAAACATCTTGCAATTAATCTGATGCACGTTGGCTTTCGGATTCTTTTTCTTTCAGAACAAATGCCCTGAGGTGGAGGAGTTGGTCTTCAGCCATTTTGTGATCTGTAATGACACACAGGAGACACTGCGGTTTGGCCAGGTGGATACTGATGAAAATATTCTGCTGGCCAGTCTCCATAGTCACCAGTACAGCTGGCGCTCTCACAAATCCCCACAGGTATTTGAGAAACAGCTTTACAAACAGCGATTGTTAAAGTTGGGGAGTCATTTATTCTGAATTTGTGTGCCTGTGTCCAGTTATTTCCCTTTTTAAGTCTCCCAAGGAACAACATGCAATAGCTACATCTGACAGAAACCCAGAAATGTTCAGAGATGGGAACATGGTGCACCCATGTTAACCATTCTCCTGCTTAGCGGAGGTACTGTTCAGGCAGCATGGTACAGTGATTGCAAAATGGAAGTGCGCCAAAGTGCACTTTGGCACTGGAGCCAAAGTGCGCAAGTTTGCATCGTGGCTCTGTGTAACCTTGCTTGATTTTCCATGCTTCAGTTTTCTCATATGTCAAATGGGGATAATAATAGTACCGGCTTCATAGGGTTGTGATGACTAAATAATAAAAAGTTATTATGTATAAGGCACTAGAACAGTGCTTGATAAACTGTAATCATTATGTGTTACTGGGTACAATTATTCATCATTTATTCAGATTTTTACTGTGTGCCAGGCATGTATTAGGCACTGGGAATTCAAAGACAGTCCTTGCCCTCCAAGGACAGCTCATGATCTGTGACAAAGTTAACACAATGACAAAATAGGGTATGCCCAGGGGAGTACTAAGAGAAGACATACCAAAGGATGTCTGTTTTTCAAGTACGGTAGTATAATTTCAATTTCCTGTCACTTTAGATGGGAATAATTAGAGGGATGTGCCCTGTAGGGATAATATGAGGAAGAATTAAATACAAAGATGTGGTCTTAAATGAGTAAAAGAAATCCTAGGAAGTACTCTCAAGAATAATGTATTTCTAAAACTCTGTATAATAAGGAAACTACTGTCTGCTTATGATTAAAAGAAAGTCATTAGATTAGAAAACAAGTTTTCCCATCTGGGACCAGCTTCCATAGACCAGCTTTAGAATATGTTATACCCTTGGGCTCCCTCTTGCTTTTTTTTCTCAGTAGCTAGATTCTGATTTCTTACTTGCCACACTATTAGTATAAAATTTGGGAAAGTAGATGCAACACAATTCTTATTTATTTATTTATTTATTTATTTAATTCTAATGAACTTGACAGCACATTTAAACTACAGAAATGTTTTTTAATAAAAGTTCTTACAAATATTTTTTATATGACATGATACTGTACTCATATTTTTAGATTGAGTGACATGCCCTTGTTTTCCAACTTTCTGCTTGAGAAATTTTTATGTTAAAGTTTTTAAGTTGTTTGGTTTGTTTGCCTCTCGTAACATAGTTAAAAGGCAGTTTGTTTCAAAATTAAGTTTATGTTTGTTATATTTTTCTTCTTTTCTTTTTTCTTTTTTTTTTTTTTTTTTTTTGACAGAGAGAGAGAGAGAGAAGTAGGAGGACCCAGAGCAATTTTTATAGTTGTACATTAGTTTCGACATAGTTTCATTCCACAGGAGGCACAAGGTTGCTCAGGGCAGGAATAGGGCCAGGGACCTCCTGTATGGCCCCAGCAAGAACTGAAATGGGGGCACAACCCAGTTCAGCATATGGGCCTGCGTGGGCCAGGGCCAGGATTTGATCCTCAGACCCTAGGGCTGTAAAGTGAGCACTCAACCCAGTGAACCACCCCAGCATCGCCTATATTTTTCTTATTAATTGCAAAAGTGAAAACATCAGTATACAGACCAAGTAAAAAAAATGACCACCTATAATTCCTACCACCCAGGGGCAACACAGATCAATACTTGTTGTATACCTTTCAGACTTTTGAAAGGTCTCCATGGCAGTTGCGTTCCCAGCAATGAATTAGTAGCAGCAGGAAAGAAGCCTCTGAGAAGCTGCAGTAATGGGTAATCAGACGCTGACTGTACCTGTCCCACTCACACACTACATGCTATAGGCCTTAGCCCATTGATAGCAAAGCAAAGGAAGCTTACTTCCCCTCACAGCCATTTAAGATGCCTGGACCACCATGGCCCTCAGTGACCCTCAAGATTCCCTGGATACTGGAGTCAGGATGGGAAGGGCGCTCATAAGAACAGCTGGCTCGGGGTGGGATTAACAGTAGTTTTCATGTTACAAACATACAATATCTAGGTAGGAAGGAGGTCAACGGGGAAAAAGGAACTACCACTGCCACCACTGCACCTGTCATATCAATACCCCTTTGTGCTTTTTTTTTTTTTAATATATTTATTTATTTTTGACAGAGAGAGAGAGAGAGGTACAGAGAGAGAACTGAACTTGGGGAGCTCCCCAGTTCAGCACATGGGTCTGCACGGGCCGGGGCCGGGATTCGATCCTCGGTCCCCGGGGCTGCAAAGTGAGCGCCCAACCCACTGAGCCATCCCGGCTTCCCTCCTTTGTGCTTTTTAAAGGTGGTGTTTTATTACTAGTTTTATTTTCATAGCATTCCTGTGTGGTTTGTATTATTTGTTAAGCATATTTATACAAAAGGAGACAAATAAAAATACTGAGCTAAGATAATGGTAGAGTTAAAATCCCATATGTTTTACTTCTCAGTATAGTATTGTTTTCATAATGTTGTCAAACTCTTCTAGGTTTTAGCAGTACGATCTGTCTGTTAGGTTAGTCAAGCCATGGGGTTTTAAGAGGAGGGCTCAGAAATCACTAGTATTACACTCCACATTTAAAGCTAGACTAATATGGGATTCTTAGTCCAAGTACAAACTGTTGCAATGCCTATATTGCCTGTATTACCAAAAAGAATAAGAAACTTTTAATGACAAATGGGAGACATAAGACAGGTATCTATTAAACTTCTTTTTTTCTTTTTAATTTGTAACTGCATCCTTCAGATACAAATTTTAAGATGAGCTGTAGTCATTATAATCTTAGGCTAAACTTAGATCAAATTTGTAAAAACAAAACAAAACAAAAATGCAGTATTTCTTCACTATAGCTATGTATCCTGAAGGAAATGTGTTTTAAGACCCTCTTGAAGCCAAAGGTCTTAATGGGCCCAGAGGGTCTTCCTGGAATTCGTTACATCCACAATCACAGATTCTTCTGTGTTCTAATTAGAGGGTACATCTGAGAGTCAGAAAAACTAGCCACTTAGCTTCAAACTGCACCTGGAGGTAGTCATAGACTCACAAGTGAGCAAACTGTTCCTTTTTCTAGACTCCAGGTCACATCCTGCATTGCCCAGCAGGCTTGGTTTTAGGAACATTTGTGTCTGCATGTTATGCTACCTTGGGTGTTAGTCAATTCATAGTCTCAAGGAGGATTTCTAAAGTTCATAGAATTTAAGTGCACTAAACAGTGCAGTTTATATTGTGGAGATCAAGAAAGTGGCAATGACACCTGGAAAGGTTTCAAAGAGGTCAGCATATCTTAGAACCACACAGGATGTTGCTAACAACAGTAAGTCCCCACAGGATGGGAAGATACGTGGATACAACCAATTCCAGAAATCCAAAGCTAAAAAACCTTTCAGAAATGAAAATTTATAAACTCTCCTTATAGTTTCTAACACATGCTCTGGGGCAGAATCACTTAAAATGTTGGATATCCCACAACAGTTGCTTGCCTAAACAAACAAAGGAAGAACAAAACTATTTCCTAGGGAATAGTAGAACATATTCATCTGCACAGTCATAAATGCTGTCACAAAAAGGCCCTTAAATATCTCAATTCAGTAGACTTCAGATCATGTTAAATGAGACCAATAACCAGCAAGGAATTGGTCATCAAAGAAGTGCTGCACATTATATAAAGTTGAACCTAAGAACTGGAAATTGAGTTTATGGAATCTTTCCCCAAAATGTGGGCAGTATGTACAGCTCTGAGTCAAGAAAAGCTTTGTTTAATTTAGTCAAACCTAACATAGAGACACTTCCATCAAATAGGATTTGTGTACAAGCTGCTCAAGTTAACTTCCTTTTCTGCTTAATAGAAAGCACTGTTGCCTAATTAAACTACTTGGAATAGGAATGTCTCTACCTTCTTTGTAAGGAATTATCTGCTTTTATCCCCCAAACATCCTTTTTTTTTTTAGAATTATAGAATCCCGGTTATCAGTGTCTTAATTTTAAATCAAATCATCAAATAAGGTGAAAATGGGCTCTAGACAGAGCTATAGAAAATAATAAAATATGACTCGAAAATGGATATAATAGAAAGTTTCAGAAGCTTGGAAAAAATGGCAGCTATTTAAAAATGCAAAATATAACAAGGTAAGAATTACTTTGGAGAAGCTGCAGAGCATCTGGGAAATATTCATTGAGGTAATCAGATTTAGTTAAGAAAATATAAATCTTACATTACTTTAAGTCAAAGATTGGCAAGCTTTTTCTATGTAGTGCCAGATAGTAAATATTTCAGACTTTCAGGACCTTATAGTCTCTTGTAGCTACTGAACTCTGCACAAATCATCCATAACAAATGAGCATAATTGTGTTCCAATAAAACTTTATTTATAGACAGTAAAATTTGAATTTTCATAATAATCACACATCATGAAATAGTCTTTCAATTTTTTTTACAACCATTTAAAAATGTAAAAGCCATTCTTAACTCACAAGCTGTACAAAAATAGGCAGTGTGCCAAATTTGGCCCACAAACCATAATTTGCCACCCCTTGCTTTTTAAGACCTTTCATTTAACAAAATTCAGTAAACTAAAAGGTTTGGTATTAAATTGCTTTCACTCTGATTTAAATGGTATTCCTATCAATTGAAAACTTGGTAAATAGTTTCAGAAATTAAGAAATGACAGGTAACAGTTTATATCTAACACTCATAATCAACCTGTACTCACTACATAACAGTAAAATATTTTTGTTGTACTTGTTTTGGGCCTGTATAGACAAAAAGTTCTCCAGTTCTCTTTTTGGCTGTAAAAATACTTAAAAGTGATATCTGGTCATTTTTCTCTAAAGAGAAAATAACAGTTTTTGAGGAGTATCTCCCTAACTTATGGTTATTTCAGCCAGCTGTCAATTTTATTAACTAAACTGTAATTCCTTAGGCAATTACCACTTTTCTCCTATTCATTTATATAATGCCTATGTAGACATATGTTTAGACAAAGAGCACACTTCTTGTTGCCACAGTCACAGTTTAGAAAATTTAAAGGTAGACTAAGGACAGGAAGGAAATATTCTGTGTTCATAAAAGTGTTTAAACTGATCAATTTTTTCAGGTGTTTGTCTTTACTATCATATGGCATATGGCATAAATGTTAGTTTGTTTAGAAAAGGCAAATGAGAAGACACTCTTACACACTGAAGGTGTAATGAAATTGATTATTTCTAGAAAGCAATTGGGTAATAAGCATCAAAGCTAGCAAAACTGTCAAAGCCTTTGAGCTAGTAAATAATCTACTCTCAGGAAACAATTCTAATTAAATAAAAGGTTTATACATAATAATGTTTACAACAATTTTATTTATAGTATCGAAAAGTTAAAAACCAAAATGTTCACTTTTAAGGAAAGTTGAATAAAATCGTGTATATCTACAAAATGACCTATTATGGAACCTTTAAACTTTTATATTGAAAGGGAAAGCTCTACCATAGCATATCAGTCAGAAAAGCAGGATTAAAAAATCTATATACACAATATAATCTTAACACAATAAGAACAAAGGCATAGAAAAATACAGGAAGGAGATAGATGGAAATGCTATCCATGGTTACCTCTAAGTGGTAGGTTAAGGTGATATTTTTTTCACTTCATTTCATTTTTATATACTTCTCAACTTTTTAAAATCAATACAGATTATTAAATCAGAGAGAAGTTAAAAACTCTAAAAATATATACAGATAAAAAGTCAGTGGCAAATATAATGACATATTAAGAATGTTTATTTTTATTCTCATATGAACCATTACAATAATTTTTCTCACTTAATCTCTTAGTTCAGGGGTGTCCTATCTTTTGGCTTCCCTGGGCCACTTAGGAAGAAGTAAAATTGTCATGAACTACACACAAAACACACTAACAATAGCTGATGAGCTACAAAAAAAAAAAAAAGCAATAAAAAATCTCATAATATTTTTAAGAAAGTTTATGAATTTGTGTTGGGCCACATTCAAAGCCGTCCTGGGCCGCATGTGGCCCACGGGCTGTGGGTTGGACAAGCTTGTTAAGTTATATCTTTACCTCACTCCAATCTATCTTTCAGACTACTTCTCAAGTAATTTTTCTAAATAATGTTTTGATTATTATACTTTCCTGTCTAAAAATCTTCACAGCTTCCCCTGTCATTTATTAAGTATATCCAAATTGTCTCGCACTCAAGGCCTGACTGTCTCCTCACAAGCCCTTCTGTCATTTTTTCTCTACAGCTGCTTAGTCTCCCTCCCTCCCATTCATTTTAAATACGTCCTTTCTTCTAAGAAGCTTATTGTCTAATGAGGGTGTAATAAAAGTAGACAAATTATTATAGGCATGATCAATATCTATCAGAATATTACTGTACAGTTCAAGACAGGGAGAACTGATGGGTGACTGAATTCAAACACTAGCCATATGGAAAAAAGCAAGAGAATCAGGAAGTGATACCAGTTGCATTTGGATATAGACAGTGTCTTAATGGGAACTCAAAGAAAATGTTTTCAAATCTAACATGAGAATGGGAATCTGGCAAGGTTTCCTAGTAGAAGGGATTTTTGTAATGAATGTTAATGTTTAAATATAATGTCGCATGTCAACTGTAATTGAAAGTTTTTTTTGATTTTTTAATTAAAAAAAACAAAAAAAAACAAGAAGCCAGTGAAGTGACAGTAGGGGTGGTGTTTCAGAGAAATAAACCAATATGTGTGAAAACCACAAAGGCATGAAACAACATGGCGTGATAGGACAACTTGAGTAATTTGGCTACAATATAGAGTCACTACATGTGTGGAACCACAGGAGGGCAAAGCAGATGAAGGCCATGAGGGCACTTGTATACTGTGGTGAGCACTTTTAACTGTCTGAAGGCCAGGGTAATACAAAGGCAGGAAAAACTACATACCTGGAAAAGTCAAAGTTGGCTTTCCACAGAGGCTGGGTTTGTAGAATAAGCATTTGGCCCAGTGAACAACAGTAGAGGAAATGCAGTGCAGAACCAAGAAGATGCATATACACACACAACATGTCATGTTCAGGGGAATTTCGGTTTTGTTCAGAATAGCTCAGGCATAAAAAGTGCATGCCATGCTAAAAAGATACCTTCTGGTAAACTGGTTCTTAGAGTGGTGGTAGTGGGGTAGCCCTAATTTGTAGGACTGGCTAATTTTCGTGTTGTAAATGCTCCCAGCATAGCTGATTTCAAGCTGCTGATGATTTAACAATCAACTCACAAAATTCCTGAATATTTACAATTCATTTTTACAAACAAGTATGAGCCAGTCCAGCATACCACTATTTGGAGGAGTTATGTTCTAAGGAGCCTGGCAGTACATTTTGAGGAGTTATACCTGTATGTGATGGGCAGCGTTTGGCTACTGAAGGGTGTTAAGTAGAGAAGTCACAGGACCACAGTTGCTTTTGGAAAGACTCCTATGGGATAATTGAAAAGAGTCTACAGGAGACTGAAAATACAAGCAGCGAGCACTGCTGCATAGTCCAGGAGTGGGAGAAATAATGGTAACTGAGCCAGACAGAGTAGTCATAAATTGGTGTAAATGCCTAACCAACAGATCTTTCTGTGAATAATAGCTATAAATTCTAAGCAAAACACTAAAACAACTACCTGAGGCCACTGGAGACTGGACAAAGGCAGGCAGATTTTGGAGGGAAATCAAAAAGTTGAGCAAGTAATCTGCATAGAGTGAATTCCCTATTTTTTGTGGCTTTGCCCTGAGGACAACTGCAGTTGAGTCGCTGCAGAGGTAGCCCATCACCTTTCTGGCCCAAGGTACCAGGGGGAAGAGCTCCAGCAACCAGGACTGCTAAAGAGCGAGGAGAGAACCTTGGGAAAGGGAAAGACCGAAAGTGGGAAAATTATGTGTTTAAATTTGGCCCAACTACTGACCACTGAACATACATAAAGCAAACTGAAGGCAGTGCTTATCCAATACTTAAAGAACTGACCTATCACTCACCCATCTGTGAAAATTTTCACTTTGAGTCTAAATAAATTAATTAAATACCTGTTAAATCAAAAACATTAACACTGTTTGGAGCAATTATTAGAGAATCTAGAGTCTCCACAGCCTAACATTTACAGTGTCCACAATATAACCTAAAAGTACTTGACAGATCTCAAGAATCTCAAAAAAAAAAAAAAATAGTTATCAGATTCAAGGAAAAGATAATTAACAGATGTTAACCCCAAGATGACCCAGAGGTTGTAATTATCAGACATATATTATAATGCAGCTGTTGCAAAGGTAGAGGGATTTTACAAGTGTAATTAAAGTTCCAAAATAGTTGATGTTTAGTTAATCAAAAAAGAGATCATTCTGGGTGGTGGGTGCTAGTTTAATCAGGTGAAAGCCCTAAAGGAGGCACTGGCCCCTTTTGTGAGGAGAGAGGCGCATATGCTTCTGCTGGCCTTGAAGAAGCAAACTGCCATGTCATGACTGCCTGTGCAGAGCGCCACTGGCAGGGCGCATGGGAACCCTCCACGCCTTGCGGGCAGCTGCTAGAGCCAGCCGTTAAGAAGTCAGAGCTCCCAGGAGGACCCACATGCTGAACTGGGTGTGCTTCCCAAATGTGGTGAGGCCCCCAGTTCAGTTCAAAAAATAAAAAAAATAAAATAAAATAAAATAAGCATATATTCCCACAAAGGAATAAATTCTGCAGCAACCTGAGTGAGTCTGGAAAGTGGATTCTTCCCAATTGACATCCCAATTGACATCCTCCCAATTGTTAGACCCTGAGCAGATGTCCCAGGGAAACTATCCTCGGACTCCTGACCCACAGACACTGTAACTGTGTGTCGTTTTAAGCTGCCAAATTTGTGGTAATTTGTTACTCAGCAATAGAAATGCAATACAACATGATAGAAGGTTCAAACAGAATGAATAGAACTTCAAGGATCTGTGGGACAATTTCAAAAGGCCTAATATATGAGTAATTGCAATCCAAGAATAAAAGGAGAGAGAGAAAATGGAGCCCCCCCTAAAAATTATATATATATATATATATATATATATATATATATATTTGTATGTATATATAAAATCTTAGAAAACTTCTCAAATTTTATGAAAGATAGAAATTTATAGACCCAAGAAGCTCGGAAAACCCCAAATAGGCATTTCAAAGAAAGTCATATCAGAATGAAACTATTAATACTATAATAAAAACTAAAGATAAAGAGGAAATCTTGGAAGCAGGTAGAGGAAAAGAAAACTATAGGGGAAACAACAATTCAAAAAACTATGGACTTCTCTTTAGGTATAATCCTGGAAGCTCTAAGACAGTGAAACAAGTTGTTTGGGAGGTTATAATTACTAGAATTTGGTTATTGATCATAGAACAGAAAGGCCTAGTTTTACTGAGATTTCAGACTTTGGGGACAAGTTAATTGTTGCTATTAGCCAAGACAGTGACCAAGTAGAACACTATTTTTGAGGCAGAGAATGGTCAGGATTTGAGAGCACAACAGCATGATCCTAAAATTCACTTTGAACACATTGAGATTTAGGTTATTTTGGAGGGCAGGAAAGATGATATATAAGAAAAAGCACACATCTGAAGCCATAAATACCTGGGTTTCACTCTTAAGGTTTGTTAGCTATATAAGATTGGACAATTTTTAATTCCTTGGTGCTTCACCTTCCCCTTCTGCAAAATTAAGTGTCTATTCTATGAAATAACAATTACAAAGTGCCTAGTAAAAAAAAACAAACTCGGCTCTTTATAACCAAAAGTTCCTTTCCTTTTCCCTTTCTTACCAGACATCCAAGTGACCATGTAGAGTAGGCCAATTTAATTGAAGGGTAAGGAACTTAAAAGAATGGTTTGACCTTAAGGTAATCATTAAGGTCTGACCTTTCATTAGTGCCTAGGTAGCAGTGAATTCGAGAAAAATGCCAAGGAGAGAACGCTGAGAGAATAGGACTTTATTAGTTATCTCTTGCTGAAGAACAACATAATGATGGTACAGGCATAGGATAACTACTGTAAACTTCTTATTTATAGAAGGAGAAAGTGAGACATGTAGGAGTCACTGGTCCGTAGAAATTCTGAAACCCAACCAGATAAATATTGGAAATTTCTTGATTAGTAATTATTCATACCCCCTGCTTTGAAATAATTCTCCATAGCTTATTGCTTTGGACTCGGCTCAAGCCACTGAGTCATCCATCCTTTTTCTTGAAAAGTATCCTTTGTTTACATGTCACAATTTTCTCAGCCTGCTTTCTCTGTGTAGAATTTTGAAAGTTCAAAGACCTCTTTATATTTTGTACTCCCTTTGTCTCTCAGTATAAATTGGCAGTGCTTCTGCCCAAATAATTTTTTAAACAACTTTGTGGGTCTCTTGTTAATCTTATTGATGTTTACTGCTGTAGACAAAAGTCACACTCATGTATCTCTTTAGGATAATTGCTTGTCTACTTTAGGATTCTGCTGACACTGCTGAGAGGCATCACCTTTTAAGTGATTTAAAAGCCCTTTGGTTTGAATTGTTCACTGAGACACCAACTTAGATCTTTCTGAGATCTTAACAAAGGATTTTCTATCTTTATCCCTAGACCCAAGCTTCCCTAGCTGTGTCCTGGATTTGATCTTTGCCTGGAAGACATTTTTTTTTTTTTTTTTTTTAGCATATTTTGCCATCTGGAAAGCTAGGAATTTTCAAAACTATTAAGTCCTAGCTCCTTATTCTCTAACAGTTCTTCAATAGTGCCTGGAAATTTTCTTAGCCAGATCATGTAGTTTAATAGACATATTTTCTACTTTCCATGCTACTACAGGATATAGTATTGCTAACCTCTCCGCCACTACATAACAAGGATCCCTTTTCCTCCAGTTTCTGATATTTTCCTAAATTTCTCACTGGCAGCTTCCTCTAAGGCCATCAAGTTTCTATTAATATCTTTGAAGCACCTTAAGCATTCACCAACACTCCTCAAGTCCTTTTAATTTTTGCCCACTCACCTACTCCAAAGCCCCTCCCACATTTTAGGCTTTTGTTATAGTAGCACCTACTTGCAGATTCCAAAATATATATTAGTTACCTAGTACTGTTTAAGAAATTACCCCAAAACTTGAGTAAATAAGGCAATGAACATTTATAATCTTAATTTCATTAGCCAGGACTTTCAAGTTTGGAGTCTGATAAGGCTATAGTCAAGACATCAGCTGGAGCTGCTGTCATCTAAAGGCCTGACTGGGGAGGAAGATCCATTTCCAAAATGACTCACTCACATGGCTCTTGTTAGGGGGCCTCAGCTCCTTGCTATGAGGATCTCCCATGGAGCTGCTTGACTATTACCATGACGTAGCAGTTGGTTCCCACCCCACCCCCCAGCCCAGATTAAGTGATCCAAAATTGAAAAACAAAATAACAGAAGCTACGTTGTCTTTTACAACCTTAGCTCAGAAGTAATTTGTTGTCATTTCTGTAATAGCCTAGTGGTGACACAAATTAGCCCTATTCAGTATGAGAAAGGGCCACACAAAGGCACAAATAACAGGAGCTAAGGATCATTGGGGCAATCTTGGAGGTAGGCTGACATAAGAACTAATAGTAAAATTTAGGGGTTAGGCTGAGGAATGGAATCCATTCAGGAGGAATAAGAGGTATAAGGAAAATAAAGACATAAGGAAAATTAGGACATATGATGTTCTAAAAACCAAGAAAGACTATCTAGGGGGACAGAATTATCAATGTTGTCATATGCCATAAGGAGATTGAGTGGAACTAGAACTGAAGAGACCATTGTATTTGGCAATTATAAGGTCACTGATGGCTCAGAGAAAGCATTTTCAGTGGCAAGATAGGGCGAGAGGCCTGATTGCAGTGGATTGAGAAGTAAATGGGCGGTGAGGAAATGAGAAAATGAGCAAGAATTTCTATTTTTTTAATCTTGATTGGGTGTTATAGCTAGAGAAAGCTGCAGGGTCAAGGCAGTGTTTTAATAGGAAGAAACTTAGCCATGTTCATATTTGTTAAGAAATAAATATGACCATGCACAGAAGAGAGGAAAACTGATTAATGGCATAATGTGTTAGAAAGGAAGCAAAGGAAGGAATCCAGATCACAGGAAGAACTGACCCTGGATGGGAAGAGGTTTATACCAGACATCTTTTGCTGCTTGATAAACCACCCCAAAACTTTGTGGCTTTTTATTAGTCCATGAGTCTGTTGGTAAGAAATCTAGGGGTACTCAAGAAGTTCCTCTGCTTGTCTCAGCTGAGCTCACTCATGAGGCTGTAGTCAACTGGTGGGCTGGCTGGGCCTGAGTGGTCCAAGAGAGCCTCCCCTATGTATTGGTAGTTGGCAGGCTGTTTGGCCGGGGTACTCCTGGTTCTCGTCCATATCACCTCTCCAGCGGGCAAGCCCACACAGGAGAGCAAGAGCAGAGACTGCAACGCCTGGTGAGCCTGAACTCAGAACCCACCCAGCATCGCTTCTATCATGTTGTTAGGCAGAGCAAGTCTCATGTTTGGGCCCGATCCGAAGGATGAAGAACTAGATTGCAGCTTCTGATGAGCGTTGCTGAGAGAATCTGTCCATTTACAACCTACCGCAAAAGCCTCTTATTCTGAGACCAGATGGAGAGAATGGATTAGTGTGAATGTAGATAAGGTTTTAGCAGATTTTGCTAAAAGGAAAGAAAAAAAACAGTACGAGGCTTTAAAAACATGATTTTCCACAACATTTAATCCTGTATGTTGCTCATAATAGGCATTTGATAAATGTTCCCTAAATATATAAATGTAGTTTCTTATAACATTTCTGACATTTCTCAAGAACAGATTTTTTTTTAAGATTTTTTTCATTGTTTGAGAGAAGGTGATAGAGGGAGAGGGAGAGGGAGAGAGAGAGAAAGAGAAGAGGGGAGGGCCCAGAGTAGTCTCCATATTTGTACGTCGTTACTTGTGACATGGTTTCATTCCACGTAGGTAGTTATGAGGCTGCAGGGGACATACCACATGGGAGCCAAGAACCTTCGCCCTCCTGCCATTCCAGTGGTTACCACTTGCACTGCGATTAGCATATGGGCTTTGCACGGGCTGGGAATCAAACTCCGGACCTTGAGATTGTGAGGCAAGTGCTCAGCCATTAAGCTATCCCAGTATCCCAAGAACAGAGATTAAAACACTTAATATTTTAACAGTATGAAACCTATAAACAGTATTCTTTACATGTTGAATGCTTTCATGTATACTATACAGACACAAAAAAACATCCTCTGATCTCCACATGCATGCTTCAGTATACAGGCAATGCCACTGGTCTCTTAGTTAAGAGTAGCTCCTGTTCTCCCACCTGCCAGTGGCTTCCCAATGGCCTCTAATGAAAACAGTGATAATATAGGAAAACAATACAGAAGGGATTAGCAGAATACTTAAAAGGAGACCAACTTTCAGATCCATATGTATTTCCAACTGTTTCCACTTTCTTTTAACTGTGAAAATTCTTAGGTTTATCATAAACTGGAAGTTCATCGTACAATTGCCAAATATTATCAATTTAAAGTAGATATCATTTCAAGTTAAATTTGACATATATTGTCTCTGTCTCTAATCATAGACATAGATTTCCAGAAACCTACACTATCTCCCTTATTGTGGAAGACATGGCTGTCTGCAGTTAGCAACTCCATTTGGGAAGGAAAGATTGTATGCCTTTGCTCCCCAGTGGCACTAACAAAGTTTTTACTGTTAATGACATTAAAATAGCTAAAATCAAGGAAGCTGGGATGGCTCATTGGGTTAAGCACTAGCTTTGCAGCCCTAGGGCCAGAGGATCAAGTCCCGGCCCCGGCCCATGCAGACCCATATGCTGAGCTGGACCGATTTTCCCATGTGTGAGGCCCCCAGTTCATTTCTCACCAGGGTGAGCTTCCCATGTGGTAGACTCCCTGTTCAGCCCCCAGCTTGTGGTGGTGTGCCTCCCATTTGGAAAACCCTTGGCCTGGTTTCCACCCTGCGTGGCCCCCACCCACCTGTGTAGAACAAATCATGTTGAAAACTGACAACATACAACTATGGAGACTGCTCTGGGCCCTCCCCCTTCTCTCTGTCTCTCTGTCAAAACCAATAAGATAAATCTTGGGGGGAAAAAAGATAGCTAAAATCAACAGTGAGATAAACACCTTTTAGGACTAAATATGTAGAAGTAAATGAGGTCCTAATAGTTTGGGTCATTAAATATCTAGGAGATAGAACATATTTGGAATTTCTTCATTGTCTGTTGGGAGAAACATTTATTCTATTTAAATGAGAGGTAGAAGTTTGGGGTTGAGTTTTATCTTGTATATTTCAGAGTTTCCTTGGAGAAATAGTTTGCAATATGACCTCATTTAGACTTGTAAAGTTTATTTACCATAAGAAATGGTAAAGATAGGCATTGTGGTAGGGCACCTAATCTAGTCATAGGACTGATTTCTGGAATATTCTACAAGCCTGCATGAAAGGGAATGATTTGGGATTATTCAACTGCAAAGCACCTTGAGTAATGACTACTGGTGCTTCTAATGGTCTCTCTGCCCCTCCTCTGGCAATAAATTTTACATATTGAAATAGGAGAAAAATGTACTGAAGATTTCTTAAGCTTTTTACAAGACACTCAAAGGCTTTGCACAAGCCAGTGCTCTGCTAATGTGAATTCTTGATGTCTAAACATAAAGGTCCTTTACGGAACTAATTTTAAATCTGAATTTTAATACAAAGTGCTTAGAGAAAGGATATGCAGCTGGACCATAAAAGCATGGTATTTTGCCATTTTTAAGTAATGGGAAATACTGATTAAGAACATTATAAAGATTTAAGCATACATAATGTGATTGTCTTTAATCATAACCTATTACTACAAGTCTGTAGTAACAAAAGCATTAACTCTATTAAAGACAGTGGCATACCTACTATACTGTGGCACGTTTTAATTATTTCCATGCTGAACAGGATATTGAAGAACTTATTATCTAAAGGTCAGAATAATGCCCAAGACATGGCCAAGCCCAGTGAGTGTCAGATGCATGGAATGTTGGATGACTTCATAGTTATGAAATTATTTCATTTCTCATGATAATTCCTGACTTGCCAAGTGAGTGAATTTCAAGAACTTTGAGAACAGATTTTAAGATAAATGTGAAATAATCCATACTTTTGGAGTCTGGGACTTCCCTTCAGGCATTAGTTCATGCTTGACTTGCTTGACTTACACTTGGGGATAAAATGAGTTAGGACAAGGTCTTAGGTACCACATTCCCTTACTGGGAAAGAAAACCAACTTGCACAACTTTGGCTGGCTCATGTTTCTTGTTATACAGGCAGTAAGAAGCAGCAGTTGCCATGCAATACTTTATTTAACCTTTATAAAAATGTTTTCTTAGAATGGCGAAGCAGTTTAGTTAAATGAAAATAAATAGCTAAAAATTTTGGATTTCTTTTACATCCATCTGTTGACCTTCTTTTTTTTTTTTGCAATAAAAATTTAAGGATAACAATTAAAATTGTCTAAATTATGTGACACTAAAAATGAAGATTGCACAAAACTATGTGATTTTTTCTTAAGATACATGATGGCATGTCTTCCACTTTACATTAAGCTCAATTTTGCTGAATGATTAATGTTACATTTCAGAAATATTTAAAAGAAAGTTTTATCCAAACTTTAGTTAGGTTTCTCTATTGTTTATATTTGTGTTTATTCAAATAGATTTTCAGACAAATAGAACCTAATAATTTGGCTCACAAACTCAAAATATTTATACAAATCTGAATGACTATCAAATGGTATTCCAGTGCCTTATTAGCTTTCATTTCTCAACTCACCTAAATTATTCATTATTGTCATCCAACATATTCTTATCTCTTCTCCTGAAGAGGTGGTTCCAACCAAGAGCATGACATCCATTGACTATCATTCTGTCAAGAAAGTGTGTCTACATAGCACCACATTCTCCTGGCTATAAGTGCAACTCAAGCAATTAAAGTTTTTATTTTATTAAATTATTTTTAAAATGTGAATTATAACATTATATAGATACCATTGTTTTCTGTAGACACACGTATCACATTTCTCTGAATTTTTACTTGTCAACCCTTTGTGGAGTATTAAGGGTGAGCAGTCTCAAAGACTGTCACACATCTGGTCATGAGGCAGCTATTAGTATCACAGCTCCTATTTTTTCAGTCATGTATCATTTAAATACAGGGAAGCCCACACCCTTTGGAAACATGAAAATAATAGATATGTGTAATGTTGAGATGACTTATTTAAAACCAGCCTAGATATCATTGAATACTTTTTTTACTATATACATTTATATCTGATTTCATGATGGGTGAGTTCCAAAAAACAATTACACAAAAATAACGTTTTTAATATGAGAGACTTTGTTCATTAAATATTTTTGCAAAAATTTTTATGATGTTATTTTTCCTAATTTAAATAATTTATATTTAGATAATTTTTAGCAAAAAATACTCATTAAACACCTCATTGTTTTACAGATAACATATAAATTTAAAATGTCACTGCTGTTCACCTTACTCTTGCAAAAATAAATTCCTGAATTTAGATTTCTATTTATAGTCATCTATGAAAACTTAAATATGTTTTATTTAGAAAAAAGATTCTGTGCCTTGGTTGTAAATAAGTTAAAACTATTCGGCTTCATTAATGTTTGCTAGAAATGTGTCACATTTGAAATCCTATTTACCCATAGAAATTCAGATGATTTACAATTAACTATATGATGAAATGACACAGAACACAGTTTTAAAGTTATGATGACATACGATATCAATAACTTTTTTTTACATTAATTATGTGTATGTTGTTTTTCTTTCATAACTATTCCACTTACTCTCAATTTATTTATCTATTTTTTGTTCTGCATAATTGTAGAAGTTTTCAAGGTTTTTTTTATAGTAATTATTCAGACTTGCTCTACTTCCATCAATGTAGGTCGTTATTCTGCAAATGCACTTGTAGTTTCCTTGCATTTCTTATCAGATTCCTTTTTTATATCATCTACTTTGGTTTTTTTTAAAGATTTATTTTTATTGTTTGTTTGTTTGTTTTTTCCTTTTGACAGAAAGAGACAGTCAGAGAGAGACAGAGAAAAGGGGGAGGGCCTAGAGCAGTCTTCATAGCTGTACAGCATTAGTTTTTGTTAGTTTCACTCTATAGGTGGGCACAGGGCTGTGCAGAGCAAGGACCAGGTAGTTTGTTGTTGTTTTTTAACCTTAGGCTCTTTTCCATTTATACCAGACTTTTTCATCCTCTCCATATTTCTCTACAGGGGAAGCCGGGATAGCTCAGTGTGTTAAGCACTTGCTTTGCAGCCCTGGGGACCGAGGATCAAGTCCCAGCCTTGGCCCATGTAGACCCATATGCTGAACTGGGGCGTGCTTCCCATATGGGAGGCCCCCAGTTCAGTTCTCACTGGGGCAAGCTTCCTTGTGGGAGCACACCCCGCCCCCCAGTTCATCCCCCAGCTCACAGGGGTGTGCCTCCCATGCAAGAGTTCCTGGCCTTGTTCCTGCCCTGTGCAGCCCCTTGCCCTCCTGTATGGAACAAAACCATGTCAAAAATTGATGACATATAACTATGGAGACTGCTCTGGGCTCTCCCCCATTTTTCTGTCTCTCTGTCAGAAACAATAAAATAAATCCTTAAAATATATTTTTTTCTACAATTTTATAGAAATTGTGTATTTTTGCATCCTTTAGAGAAAATTGAAAATTTTCCTGAATTTTTTTTTCCCCCCTGAATTCTGCAACAGAGCACTTAGATTAACTAGCATCTTCTTCAACTCTCTTTTTTTTCGGATGACATTTTCTGTCCTTTGCTTTGCTTTGCAGTATTTTTTCATAGGTCTCTGGCTTATTTTCACATCTTTTTGTTATTTATTAATGATTATATTAAATGGATTACCCTTGGTTATATAGAATAATAATAATTGGAGATACCTACCTGGGAAAAATTCAGCCATAAATACCTCTATTTTTTCTATTACATGGCTGGATACTTTTATTCTCATATGTCCAGCTACAGGGCAGGATGATAGTCAAATTCTATTTCACTTCCTATTTTCTAGCTGGCATTTCTTAGTATTTCTCAACTATACAAAAGTGAAAGCTTCTTCCACATTCTTTCATGCCTCTCTGATATCCTGAATTGGCAAAATTCATGAAAAAGTACCATTTCTTTTATTCATAGCTACTGGTTTTGTTGTTTGTTTTTTTCTGCCTCTTGATCCTCATCTATAGTGTTTATTTTGTGATGACCACTCATAAAACACAGTGAGGTGCTGCTAGAATCTATTGTTTCCTGGATGCTACTCTCTCTGAATATATAGAGAAAGACCAGGGAGATAGTGAAAAGTATTATTTCAAACAGCCCAACAATTGTCAATTACTTTGTTTCAATATCTTTAATGCTTCTACCCCTAATATTTATTGATGATTGATGCTCTGAGGGAAAATGGCTGTTACTGGCCTAAAAGTTCACTGCTTCTTGTCCCTCCCTTTCTATATCACCCCCTTTCAGGCAGGCCCTCTCTCTAACTCTCACCTTTCCTTATTCCCAAAAATCTACATTCATGCCTCTTGGCTCCCCAAGAGCAAGATCTGACCTCCTTAAAAAATGACTTTTATTCCAATATGACTCTTTCCTTTCCAAGTTCAATATTCAGTGGGTTCCATTTGGACTATGATCAAAGTTATTAGAGGAATGTAAGCCAATGAGTTCATAATATAAAGTTAATTTTCTAAACTATATTGACAAGAAGTATGACAAGAAGCCACAGCTTGCTACTTTTATGGCTTGTCATTGTTTGTAATGGAATCAGTGTGCTTTGCAGACATTAATTTTGTACAGAAAGAACCAGTACAAGTTAGGCTGTTGGCTGCTTTTGTTTATCAGAAATAACAATCCTGTATATTTTTTATTCTATTTCACTGTGTTGTTTTTTGTGTTTGTTTTTTTTTGTTGTTGTTGTTGTTGTTGTTTTAAGATTTATTTTTATTGTTTTTGACAGAGAGAGAGACAGACAGAGAGAGACAGAGAGAAGGGGGAGGGCGCAGAGCAGTCTCCATAGTTGACAGCATTAGTTTTCCATATAGTTTCACTCCACAGATGGGCGTGGGGCTGTGCCGGGCAGGAACTGGGCCGGGAGCCTCCCGCATAGGCTCCGGCAAGAACTGAACTGGGGGCACACCCCAGTTCAGCATATGGGTCTGCCTGGGTCAGGGCCAGTATTCGATCCTCTGTGTCCAGGGCTGCAAAGTGAGTGCTCAACCCACTGAGCCATCCCAGTTTCCCTATTTCTTTTTTTTTGTTAAATATACTGGGGTGACATTGGTTGGTAAAATTTACATAGGTTTCAGGTGTACAATTCTATATTACATTGTCTACGTGTTGCATTATGTGCTCACCACCCAGAATCAGTCCTCTTTCCATCACCATATATTTGATGCCCCTCCCTACTCCCCTGTCCCCGTCCCCCCTTACTTACCCTCAGGTTCATGTTATTTCTTTGAGTAACTAGCACATGTCCTCTGGTCAATCTTTTAACTTCCCCAAGCAGAATACCTCTGGAGTCCTACAACAATTTTTTTTTACTTCCTCTCACAAAATTTTGTAGTCTAATTTTTCTCACTAAAAATATGTTTTTTCCACCATATTGTAAGAATTTTTATTGCAAGTCATGTGTCTTGTTCATCTCTACATTTACCATGTGTAGTTCAGTAGTTGGTTTATGGTAAATATTTAAGAAAGGTAGATCCTGAAAGTTTTGCCAAACTGGAAAAATAAAAACTATTGCCCTAGGAAAAAAACTCAAATAATTAAACTTCAAGAATCATGTGACTAAGAAATATAGCAAGCCAGACTTTCTGTTCAAGGTGCTACAGAGACTACAGAGAGGAACTGAGGGTCATGTCACCCTTTCCGTAAAATGCTAACACTGCAAATGGGAAAACAGTGACCCTAGGACATACTGGGAAACTTCATGCAGGAGGCTGAGTCTAAGTTTTTAAAATAGAAATGTATAGTCTCTTTTTACTTGAAATGCAGGCTCTGTATTTGTATTAGACTTTATTTTATTTTATTTTATTTTATTTAAGTTTTATTTATTTATTTATTTATTTGTTTTTTGACAGAGAGAGAGAGATACAGAGACAGAGACAGAGAGAGAACTGAGCTGGGGAAACTCCCCAGTTCAGCATATGGTTCCGCATGGGCCGGGGGCTAGGATTCGATCCTCAGTCCCCAGCGCTGCAAAGTGAGCACTTAACTCACTGAGCCATCCCAGCTTCCCCATATTTTATTTTAATAACATTAATTTTTATCTGCTTGCAAAACAATACATATTTATAGTATCAAATTTGGAGATTAGATAAAAGCATACAAAACACAGACTTGAAAAGGAAATTAAACACATACCCCCACAACCAAGATAACCACTGTTATCATTCTGGCATGTTTCTCGCCATTTTTCTCCCTTAGGAATAAGCATATGTAGTTTTTGTTCATTTTATAAAGATGGAATGTACACTGAACATATCTTTTTTTTTACATTTAATGTCCCCTCTCCATGCCCCCCCAGCCCTCCCCCATCACCTCCCCACTCCCACCCTCAGGCAACTACCAAACCACTGACTGTGTCCATGAGTTTTTGTTTCTTTGTTACTTTCAGTTTTATATTCCACATATAAGTGAAGTCATTATGTTTCTTGATTCTCTCAGTCTGACTTATTTCACTTAATAAGACATTTTCAAGGTTCATCCATTTGTCACAAATTGCTATATTTCATCTTTTCTTATTGCTGAGTAATATTCCATTGTATAAATGTACCACAACTTCTTTATCCAGTCATCTATCGAAGGACACTTCGGTTGTTTCCATGACTTGGCCACTGTAAACTGTCCTGCGGTGAACATTGGGGTACATATATCTTTTCAAATTAAAGTTTTCAGGTTTTTGGGGTAGATACCCAGAACAGGGGTTGCTGGGTCATATGGCAATTCCATTCCTAATTTTTTGAGGAATCTCCATACAGCCTTCCATAGTGGTTGTACCACTATTGTAAGGTGACCAGACGTCCCGCTTTTGGCGGGACAGTCCCGATTTTTAACAATTTGTCCCGTGTCCCGCGGCATTTTAAAAAGTCCCGATTTTGGGAAAGAATGCACGACAAACTAGGGAACAGCGGGAGATAGACCAAATTTTTAATCAAGAACCCCCTCTCCCCCCGGTCAATGGTGTCCCACTTTACCAATGTTAAAATCTGGTCACCTTACTGACTATTGCTAAATAATATTAACATTTTTTCGTGCTGTGAATTTTCTTCCAGTGGCTTGAGAGGATTCTACAGAAGTATAGTTAAGAATAGAGGCTCTGTATAATCATCATTCAGTTCAAATACTTTGCCCTCCCCAACACTCTGTCTCTGGGCAGGTCATTTAACTTTTCTATAACTGTTTGTTTTTCATCTGTAAAATGAAAAGTATCTACCTCATACAGTCGTTTTAAGGAATAAATAAAGAAATACCCCAGCGCTTGGCACATAGTATAAGTCTAATAAATGATAGCAGTTATTCATTTTACTGTATTTTATTTTACCAATTTCCTAGTAATGCCAGATTTTCATTATTAAAACATTGCTGAAATAAACATACCTCTAAATAAATCTTTGCACATATCTATAATTATTACCTTAACAGGGGTGGCGAACCTTTTGGCGATTGAGTGCCAAAGTTTATGAAATAAGAGTATACTCGCTCGACTTGCGTGCCAACCCATCGAGTGAGATAGAGGTATCGATTCTTTTTATGTCTATAAGAGCATGAACAATAATTTTTTAAATGGTATTCACAGCTCTGCGTGCTGAAATAATTGCTCCGCGTGCCACTTTGGGCACACGTGCCATAGGTTTGCCACCCCCGCCTTAGGATAAACTCCAATAAGGATTTGATGAGTCAATGAGTACCGATACCTAGATTGTTTTTGATACAAGGATTACCCCCCAGGTACAATTTTCATTCTAACCAACATTTTGTGAGTGTTCCAGGTTTCACTCTTTTATAAGAGGTTGTTTTATGCTGATTGCACAGTATTTGTGACCTTCATTGAATTTAGTCTTGAGGAAAAACCTACAAGCAATCGTATTTTGTGGCAGAGGAAACTACCTGACACATGTGTAATGACAGTGAAGCCTTCATTATATCACCTCCTGAAAGTGATGTGGGGAGCTTTCTTCCTTTTTCTGCTTTCTTCCAAAATTCAAGGCATCAAAGAGCCCAAGTTGTCCATTGGAAATAATTCAATTTGATTTATTTCTACTTTATCATTCTTTTAGGTGTGAGATTGTGTTCTGTAAATGTAAAAGGATATATAAGGGTCCTAAGAGTTCTAGTATTGAATCAGTGATACCAAGCATTAGCTATTACCTAGAAATTTTTCTAGTTGGTTGTAAACATTATTTCAAATACTCTGAACATCCTAAAATTCAGCTGCCTTGAAAAACACAATAAGGACAACATATTCATTTTATTTTTATGTTAATTTATTGGTGTGAAATCGCAATTTTATTTATGTATTTCAAGCAAGCAATTTAACTTTAATCTGTTTAATATGATCTGTAACTTTCCAGATAGTATTTTAGGTAGACAAGGTTCTTTTAATATTTTCATTTTCATTCATGATGTTCACATCCAGTATATCAGATCCATAATTCATACAGTATTGCAGTGTTTGAATTATGGATCTGAGGGATTTGATTTTTACTTTAAAGTAGTATTATTATCCACCTAAAGCAAATCTCCTGAATTGAAGGTCCTTGAAAATAGCAATCGTTCCTAAATATTTTGATTTGATGTTCATTTTATGATATTTTATGCACAAATACCACCACTAAAAAGTTTGAATGTCTACTTTGGGTTAGTTTTAAATAATCCTGATTTATTTTTTAATATTAAGCTCTTGGCATATAGTGATCAGTTTAGGAGTTTAAAAAATAAATACGGTCTCTAAGCCTTAGTATAGATTAATATACATATATTTATGTAATAAATACTTATATATAGTACATACATACATATATTAATAGTATATTAATATATACAAGTATTCAGTATGTTATTTTACCTGGATAACGTTAATTTTTTAGAACTTGCAAAATTCCTACAGATTGTTTGAAGTTCTTTAAGATTTTCAATTTATTTTTAGAACATTACATATTATAGTCAAGTAAATTATTATAAAATGCAGAAGAAATGCAGGTGAAGCGGAAGGTAATATTTTAATTTGTGATTATTAGGTAGAAATTATCTGTCTTGATAACAGGTTTTAAATGAATAGTGATATAAAGTTCATGAAAAAGTATCTGGTACTATTATGTTTATATTTAAGATCTAATTAAAAATTTTTTCTTAACTACCCCTTTTTTCTTTCTCTCTTGGTGTAACCTGTTTTTTTCAATTTTGTTAATTTTGTTTTTCTTTCCTCTGTAATCTATCAATTTTCCCTTCGGATATGACTGTGGGTGGTCCTGAGAGCTGGTCCCTAGTCCCCTGATCAGTAATTCAGTTTTAAGTTTTCAGTTATATTGAAAAAATTAGTGGAATCTGTACATACTCCCATTTGAGGTCTTCAGTGGAAAAACTGCAAATTTATTCTGGTTGCCAGCACAGCACCGGGGGGTCTACTGGCATAAAAGAATATGTGGCCCCTTGGGATCTTCCAATGAGTGTGGCCACTGTACAACCTGTCTCATTGCTTAGTTTCAGTTTCCATTGAAAAGTTTAAACTAGAGTGGTTCTTATTTGATTTGTTTTCCCCAGTGGAAAATATTAGGCACTAGCTAAGTAGGCCAAAGAGAATGAAAAGCCTGAAAAGATGGTGGAGAAAGTAAATCAACAAGGGAAATTTAATAGAAAAGAGGTAAAAGAAAATTTCCAAATTGATAAGAAAACTTAAAAATTCCTTGGACTCTAGGCAAAAGGGATACTGATTCTTCTCTCCCATGTTTCTGGCCCACATTGCCTTTCATCCTGACGATTGCAATTGTCCTCCTACCTCCACATTCCACAATCTATATATTCTCAAATGGGAGTGTGTACAGATTGCTAGGTGAAATTCTACCCAACTCTAAGACCCAACTGCTTCTTGAAGCTCTTCTAATCATAGCAGCCTAGAACAAGCACTTCCTTCTCTAGATTCCTGGACCTCTCCTAAATCCTCTTGTTAGCTATTTATGCGTGCCTTCTGTTCCCTGTAAGATCTTAAGCTCCTTGACCTCTTCCTTGAGCTCTTCCTTCTTATTTACTCCTAATGTCTAGCATATTGCCTTTCATATTGTATCTGAGTAATGAAAATATATTGGATGAATGATAGAAGCAAATTTCACTGAGATCAGATAGTCTAACACAAATTTCAATTTTTTTATGCTCGATTTTGAAGTTTCTTTGACATAGAACTAAAAATAGATGAGCATTTCTTATTAAATGGAGACTTTTCAGCACCTGTCGTAGTGCAATTTAGTTGGTCCAATGAGAACAGAATGTCCCATCCTCACTTGATATCAGTGGGTATTTGAGCACTGCTGTCTGGTGCCCAGATCAGCACCACAAACAGGAGAGCTAAAGTAAGCTGGGCTTTTTCCTGAACTCCTTTTGTAGATTTCCTCTCTAAGGCATGCAATTCCTTTCATAATGTGAGGGGAACCCAAAATAAACTGTAATCGCTAGGTAAGAGTTTTAGGAATCCATCTGCATCAGTGTTTTAGCTGGTGGTGTTGTAAGAGGTTGAGTAGGGCTTCAGTGAATTTTTTTATGGAGATTCACTGCATTTGCCCATTTCATGATGGGTGATTTACACAACTTGCAGCATGATGACAATGCACCTGCCCACACCACGCTGAGTGTTCAGTAGTTTTAACCAAAATGGCATGACCCCCATGCCCCACCCTCCCTAATTACCCATTCTCGCCCAGAGCCACTTCTTTTTTGTTTCCCTGGATGAAAAACATCCTCAAAGGGAAACAGCTTGCCGATGTAGAAGCTATGGAACAAAAATCAGCAGAACTTTTAAAAACATCAAAATAGATGAGTTCAGAAACTGTTTGAGCAGTGGAAAAAAATATTTTAATAGGTATATTGCATCAAATGAAGGGTACTTTGAAGGTGACTGAAGTTTAAACTTGTAAGAATAAATGCACAATTTTTTATAATTCTGGGTTTTTTGGGGGACCCCCTCATAAATTACCCATATATACACCTAACTGCCAATAATATTTACATGCTTTTTAATGGTAGACCAAATGTTACAAATATTCTGCTGGTGATGTGTGTGAGAGAAGTGTTATGTTTTTCTCCCACTTAACTTTTCTGTGTGAACTTAATCCAAATATATCTAAATTTTCGTAATTCAAAGAAACTATCTGCGCCAACATTTTGAGAACACATAGCTGCCAAGTGAAACCTGACCAGCATATTCCTTGGTGACATTCTAGTTATTAAAAGCTGTGTACACAGAGTGAGCAGCTACCTAAAATTCAGCTCATATGCAAATGTGAACACTCCTCAATTAAAATTACATTGCGTACATTGAATTTCCTTAGAGGTTATGGAATTTTAAGGAAAAATATAGCTGAGCTTGACCTATGTACCTTGCCTTATTTATTATTTTTTTGTCATTTCCAGTTACTAGTCTCTCCAAAGAAAACAACTTTCTTGTTTTCTTTTAGTCCTGTGTGTGCCCTGAGCTTTATTACCTACCAATTGCTGCTATGAAAAACTGAAGTAATTCCAAACACTGCTATTGTTTTGTATTTTTGTTTTTGTTTTTTCTTTTTCTTTTTTCTTTTTTTTTAGTGACTAATATTTAGAACATCAAAGATACTCTGGTACTTTTATGTTATACAATATATTGTAAGACCAAATTTTCTCTGAAGGGATTTGCTGCCTCGGATGGTTTTTGTTTTTTTTGTTTTGTTTTTAGCCCTTTTGTTATAGGTTCTTTTTTAGAAGTCATTTGAATGGTAGCTTTTTCATTTCACAGGATCACTTTAGGTTGGGGAGGAAGTACTGGAATGGGGCCATATTAAAAGCAAAGATGAGCTAGCATATTTTCTTTTAAATATTTTATTGAGATATATACACATGTATCACAGGCCTCTCTTAGTTTTCCACCCAAAATCATATTGTGATGACCAATGACCTTGGGAAATTTTTTAATTTAAGCACTTTATGATATAATCTTTTCATCAAAAGACTTTTATCATTGTGGCAATTCCCATGTAATTTCTTAAATGTATTAATATTTGTTTTAAAGACTTCTTATGAGAGTTTACGGTATATGGAATATTTTTTAAATTTTATAATTTTTTTTTAGTGGGGAAAAGTTTTATGCTATTAACTTTTATTAGCTCTTTTTAAAAATTATATATGATATGAAGGAAAATATTGTTTGTGTATCATAAATGTTTTTCCTAAAATGTCAGTTTTATTTTATTATGCTTAGTAATCATATAGAGCATTATTTATTTTCATTTTAATATGTATCCCAAAGAAACTGCAATTATGACTTTGAGATATTTGGTCAGATAAACTGATTTTCTTAGTTACAGCTACTAGTGGGTAGGAATAGAAATAGAAAATTTTTAATGACCATGAAAGAAATCTAAATATTACCAAAGTGGCAATACTAATATGAATAAATATGAAAGTGAATCAGGAGACTCAGTTGGTAAAAGTACAATAAATACACACTAGAAAAAAATTGAACACAGACATTTTCTCATACATTCAAAATGTTGAAGGTATTTCTAATTTAATATATGTGATCTCATAAGTAGAGTACATTAAATGAAATGTATCCTCAAATTGCTATTTTGTCCTTTATCAAAAAAAAAAAAAAAAGAATGGCAATTGAGGGTCAAAAATAATGCCACAAACCCAATTTAGCTTTAATTACTGTCTAACCATAAGAAGGAATAAACTATCAGCCAACAGCAAAGTTCTTTGATCTCCCTTTTCAACCTTCTTGTCCTCCAGATGAATGAAATGGTCTTTTCTCAAATGTTCAACAGGCCTATTACCATGTGATAGTACCATTACTTTTAAGAAGGTTTAAAATGTGATCTGGAAAACCACATTGACTCTATGTGGCATATTTGCTATTCTTAGCCTGGTTGAATAAGCTGCAAGTGGATGAATAATGCAGGTTAGAAAGAAAACAGATGCTAAATATTACAAATAGGAAGGTTTTCCAGCAAGGAGACTTTCATTTTAGGACTAGATTTTTGTTGGCACTTTTGGCATTATGACGATGATTGTTTTTCCCTCCAGCTGTTACACATCTGTATTGAAGGTTGGGGCAATTGGCGCTGGTCAGAGCCTATCAGTGTGGACCATGCCGGGACTTTTATTAGAACTATTCAGTACAAGGGTCGAACTGCTTCACTTATCATCAAGGTTCAACAACTCAGAGGAGTACAAAAGCAGGTAAGTTCCTTTGTGTTTATGACCCAGATGGCTCTTAATTATTTGGTGTAAGTAATGGGAGGGAAACTTAAAGAAATGAAAATAATAATAAAAAAGAATCACAGTGGTATGCCTGATTATACCTACTACAAGTATACACGGAGCACTTAATAAGCCCTTGTTGATAATCCCGATGATAATGGTGATGGCTTCAGACCCCTTGTCCCACATCTTTTACAAGAGCTACTAATGAGCAGTAAAATTTACTGGTTTTAGTTTCACTTCTTCTCCCTGTCACCACCTACATTCCGGTAGAGGTGCTAATGAGCTGTGAAATGGTCAAAAGACCTTTATTGAGAAGCAGAAGAAGCAAAGGGTGGTATAGACTGGATAGTCCATCAGTGGATAACCAGGAGCTGGTTCTCATACATGTAAGAATAATCTGCGAGAAAGCGTCCTGATGCTCTCCCATGACTGAGTGGACCTGGGTCTCCAGCAAGTTTTCTTTCCCTGGGAGTTAATATTCACTGCAGTAAATATTCACTGCATTCTGCCTCTTGGCATATAAAACCTCAGCTCTCAGCACATATTTTTATGTATTTTATAAAACTTCCTTTTGGCTGTTTTTGAAGTTCTAAGACTGCAAAGGGGAAAAAAAGCATCTGACACTTTTTTTGTGTTCTTAAGATGTGAAAATGTGGTTTTTAAAAGATGTTTTTCAAGCGTGGAGCATATGACAAGAGTAGAAAGGAAAAAAGGAAGTATTAAAATCTGAAAACTGGCTTCATAGCACACATGATAACTAGATTTGTCACAAGAGTTTTAAAATATCCATCTGCATCTGGATTGTAACAGTCTACCCAGAACTTATGTGAACTGAAGATATGATAGAAACAGCACTCAGTCCCTGGAAAAGGAAGAGGGGAGCATTCCATGTCCAGCAACCAGGGCTTCTTCATTACTGTAGACAGGGGATATAGCAGGAAGAAGTTGGTGAGGGCAACAGTAGGGCCCATACCATATATTAATGCATTCTTAATCTGTGCCCAGTGCGGGAGCTGGACTTTCTGTCCTCATTATTGTGGGAAACAATTGAAATGAGAGCTATAGCATAGGAGTTTCAGAAAAGTGTGGAAGTCTCCCCAGTCACCTGACCATTCTTCTAAGTATTTGTTGATTGTCTATAGTGAAACTGGGTAAAATAAAAGACACTAAGTAAGTGGCACAATCATTTATCTTAAACTGCAAGTTTATAAAAGCTCAACAGTATGTACCAGTACAACTAACAGTAAGTGTGAAGGGAATTTAGAGGTTTCACTAAGAAGATATGACTTGGGGAAGCCGGGATGGCTCAGAGGGGTAAGCGCTCGATTTGCAGCCCAGGGGACCAAAGATCAAATCCCAGCCCTAGCCCATGCAGACCAATATGCTGAACTGGGGTGTGCTTCCCATGCAAGAGGTCCCCAGCCCAGTTCCCAACTTGTGCAGCCCCCGCCCACCTGTGTGGAACAAAACTGTCAAAAACTGATGATGTACAACTATGGATACTGCTCTGGACCCTTCCCCTTCTCTCTGTCTCTCTCTGCCAAAAACAATAAAAATAAATCTTAAAAAAAAAGAAGAAGAAGATATGACTTGAGCTGGGCTTTGGAAAACACATAGAACTCCAATTAAGAGAGGCATTCAAGTAGACAGTATAGCATAAACAAAAAAGTAAATGTGTGACAAATGGGTCTCGCTCAGAGATTCATGAGGGGACCAACCTAACTATTGTAAGCCTTGAGCTGGAAAGTCAGAGGAACAAGAAGTGTCACTGACTCGCATCTGCAAATGCCTGCCTAATTAAAACACACTCGTTTTCTGATTCTGTCACTCATGGTCTTTCAGCAATGCCTTATCTACATTTTCATACACCAGCGTGTCTGAGAAATGGTCGTTCAGCATCTGTTGTAATATTCTAGATGACAAGAGGCTCATTCCCTCATACAGCAGTTTTCCATTTTTGGTTTCTTCCAACTATTAATGAAGATTCCTAATTTTGAGCCAAAATCTGTCACCATTCAGCCAGTGTTTACCATTCCTCAGAACTTGTGAGGTGTACATGAGGATCACACAGCAGTTTTTGATGAGGACTCCACAGGTTACCTCCCTCTATATTACAACCCTTCAAATGTTTTTCCTTAGTTTCCTTCTGTCTCAGCTAGTGGTTCTCAAACTTAAGAGTATGTCAGTAAAGGGAATATAATCCATGGTATTGAAAAAACTCTGTATAGTGTCAGATGAGTGCTGGACTTATTGGGGGAATCACTTTATAAATTATATAGATGTCTAACCAGTATGCTATATACCTAAAACTAATATAAAATAATACTGAATGTCATCTATGATTTAAAAATAGTCACAGGAATATAAAGCCCAGCAAAAGGAATATAGTCAACAGTATTATAATAACTATGTACAGTGTCAGATAGGTCATAGACTTCTTGGAGTGATCACTTTGTGAGGTATATAAATGTCTAATCACTATGTAGTTTTGTGCACCTGAAATTAATTTTTTTTTTTTAATGAATATATCAGAATCCTCTGGATGGCTTGTTAAAACAGAATTCTGGGTTCCAGCCCCCAGAGTATCAGATTCACGAGGTGGGTGTGACGTGATAATTTGCATTTCTAACACATTCTTAGTTGCTGCTGCTGCTGCTTGCTATTCCCCGGACCACACTTTGACTCCCACAGCTCCCCAGCTCCACAGCTCTGGTCTGAACTTTCCCAGTTCATCCAACTCTTTTGCATGTGGTTGCTAGAAAACTTAACAATTAGTAGAATGACAGGCTCTTACCATGAAGAAATGGTTTTCATGGTATGTCCTGATAAGGTCGTAAGCAACTGGCTTTATGCCCTTGCTAGATGTGTCATCTTCAGCAAGTTATTTAACCTTTGTGAATCGCTTTCCTCATCTTTAAAATGGGGCTAGTAACAGTGCCTTTCTCATGAAGTTGTGTAAGGATTAAATGAGCTTGTGTATATAAAGTGATTACAATGTACCCAGCCTGGTGTCATCAATAAACTTTAGTTACAGTTACAATATTGAAATATTCCTAAGCATAACACCAGTTGATGATGACTTGTTTTGTATTATTATAATAGTGCCTCATTCTTGCATAGATAGTATATATTTTCAAGGACTCATATTAAATTTCAGGGATAAATTAATATATACAATGTTCCTGAGCAGATATTACATATTGCAGTAGTACACTATAAGTCAAAAATTTTTTTTAAGATTTATTTTTATTGTTTTGCTTTGTTTTGTTTGACAGAGAGAGAGACAGAGAGAAGGGGGCTGGCCCAGAGCAGTCTCCATAGTTGTACGTCATTAGTTTTCAATATACTTTCACTCCACAGGTGGGTGCGGAACTGCACAGGGCAGGAACCAGGCCAGGGGCCTCAGGCATGGGCCCCGGCAGGAACTGAACTGAGGCCCAGTTCAGCATGTGGGTCCTCACGGGCCGGGACTGGGATTCAATTCTTGGACCCCAGGGCTGCAAAGCGAGCGCTCAACCCACTGAGCATCCCGGCTTCCCCAAGTCAAAAAAGTTGATCATGAAATACACATTTTTAAAAAATTCTCACAATTTTACTGATTGTAAAAGATTTCTCAGCACTAGTAATTATTATTTATATGATAAAAATTACTCATAGTTCTGCCACCCAAAGATAAATACTATTATTACTTGGGCATATTTTCTCTACTCTCTTTCTACACAAATAGTTTTTAATCAACTTGAGATCTGATTGAATATCAGTTTTTTAATTTGTTGTTGTTTTTTTTCACTAAACATTTTATAATGCTTATCTTCCCATGTTATCTGAAATTTTTCTTAAATGGTTGCATAGTAATTTACCATATAGTATATTCAAACACATTTATATTCTCTGGTTGTTGGGTTTTTAGATAATTTCCAATTTGTCACTATAATCCTTAAATAAATATCTTTGTGTATGAATAGGTATCCAGATTTCTGAGTCTGTCCTTAATATAATTTGCTATATAATTTAATTGCCTGAGCAAAGGGTCTGAATGTTTTTGAGGTGCTTGATGCATATTTCCAAACTAAAAAGATGTATTTTATCTGTTCACCAAAATTCATTGTTTTGTCTTACCAGATTTTTTGTTATAGCTATGCTAATCTTTTAAATAACTAAATATATGAAGCTGTCCAGAGAGTATCCAGCCATGTAACATGAGAAATAGAGGTATTTATGGCTTGATTTTTTTCCAGACAGCCCTCATATATTTGTCCCAAAACTTCTGTTAATTTTCTGAGTTCTTCAAAGCCATTAGCATTTTTTTTTCCAAATTTTAATGTTAAAGAGGATTCAGAGCAGTACTAACAAAAAAATGTTCATACATTACAAGTTTAAGGAATTCTTTTAATCGTCCTCTCTGTTAATTGTCAAGTACACAGATTTTAAGACATCTGGTGCCAAATCACAATTTAGGATTTTTCCAAATGTTATTTGTGCTGTTGAATATTAATAATGCTTTCTGTGGGAACTGCCTCTCACACTTCTCCCTGCTTCTACCCTATTTATAATAAATACTCTGTAAAAGGGGGTGGGGTGTGTTGAATTTATCCAAACACAAAAGGACTGTTTGGAGAGCAATAATGGAAGCATAGGCGGTCCTCACGCACATTGCATTTACCTCTTTAAAAGGATGTGTCATAGTCTTTCAAAGGAACTGGGGAAATCCCTTTAACATTCCAACTGTCATGAAAGGTACATACACACAATTTGTATTTTGAGTGTTAGCATTTCTTGTAGCAGATGGTACTGAGCTCTATGTTAGGGCCCATTTAAAACTTACTTGCTGAGTAGTGAAGAGCAGAGCACAGAAACAGCAATGTATATAATCTAGAATGAAGCAAATCAAAAATGGTTTATACTGAACGTGGGTAATTTTGAAAGGCTCAGCAGACCACCATGCCAGCTTCAAACCAATGGCTACATACAAGGGGGGAACCCAGAAAACCCAGAATTTATTTATTAAAAATTGTGTATTTATTCTTACACGTTTAAATTTCAGTCACCTTCAAAGTACTCTTCTTTTGATGCATTACACCTATTGAGATGCCTTTTCTACTACTCAAAACAGTTTTTGAACTCGTCCATTTTAGTGCTTTTTAGTGCTTCTGCCTTTTTTGATTCACCTCTTCCACATTGGAAAAACATTTCCCTTTGAGGACTTTTTACATCCGAGGAAACAAAGTCATTTGGGGTGAGATCAGGTGAATAGGGAAGATGGGGCATAGGGATCGTGTCATTTTGGGCCAAAAACAGTACAGTGTGGGCAGGTGCGTTGTGATGCCGCATGTTTGTGTAAATCACTCATCGTGAAATGGACAAACACATTGAAAGAGTGTGCAAAAAAAATTCACTGAAGCCAAACGCAGGCTCTCACAGCAACACCAGCTGGCGCATGGATGCAGATGATTTTCTAGAACACTCACCTAGTGGGGGAAGCCTGCACTACAAGGGGCCTGCCCCCCCAGAAGATAATTATGGGTTTTTGGGGTCTCCCTCAAATGAGCATATCGAAGTTGTGAGAAACCTTTCTAATCAGTGTTTTTCAGCTTCTCATCTCTCTTTTCCACTCCTTGCCCCATTCTTTTCTTACCTCCATCTTCCTTTTTCTCTCCCTCTCTACCTTCACCACATACAAACACAAACATATACACTTACACACACATACATGTACATGCAAAAATTTATAATGTCTATATCAATTGGATTTAATTTTTTTATTGCCATGGTAGATTAACCAACATTCATGTTAGCTCTGGTTAAAGTCCATCAGAGACACGGGATTTCTTTCCTCAGTCAGCCAGGTTAGGAAGGAAGATAGGTACCAAGCTTCCAGAAGAGCTTTGTGGATTCCTGCCTCCCTGATCTTGACTTCTTTCCTTGTACTCCACTTGGCCCTAGGAATTTGCAATAAACCACAGCTGCCTAATTACCAAGCCCCATTTGGGGAGGTGAATATATGCAGCTTCCTGATGTCCTTAACCACATTAATATGTGCCTAGATAGTAGACAGTTGGCTAACGCTCATTTGAACCTGCCTTTCCTGTACCCTTCTCATTTCCCCAACTATATGAAAACTGACCACATAAAAATACTCAGGAACTTTGCACAGTATACAACTCACTGTGTACACACATTTGTTTCCATGTTTCCCATCCCTTCATTGAGGAAGGATTTACCACTTTAAAAACTTAAATGTGCATACGTGTATATGTATATATGTTTGTATCTTTATACATACACTTTTAATCATGGTTAAGATATCACTTTCCAGTGCATCTGGTATGCTGGAGTTATTCTTTAATACCACTCTTCTTCTTGGCACTGATCTAATAAGAGTTCTGAAACCTGCTAAATAAAATCATATGTGGAACTCTTCAGTACACATCTTTGTGGCTTTAGAAAGAGAGGGGAATTAGTGTGAAACCTGGAAATGTGTATTAAAGAGAAACCCTACATTAAAAAAATTAAGTAGCTGTCTTCGACTGATAGATTAATCTTGAAATTCTAACCATAATTTTCAAAATGAAGGCATTGTAAATGATGCCACGTTGAAGAAAAGCAGACGTGGCTCTCACTGAACCCTATGTGGGAGCAGCCATGAAGAGCATCACTCCGAGGAGTAGCCATTTTGCATTTCCCTTCATCTAAGTAGTTTTCCCTCCCTGTCCACTTTTAAAGGTTTTCCTTTTTATCAAATTTGAAAGCCTATTTAACTGGCTTTTTAGTTGAATATGAAACTCTAAAAGGCCACTGAGAGGATCTCTGTCTTTAAACAAAGTGAGTCCCAGATGTTTGCAGAGATTCTGTGGTTTCTGTGAGAGACAGCAAAATTTTCTCCCAAATCTCATGGGGCCCAAAGGTTCTGGAGCACGAGCAGTGTGCAGACATTGCTAGGTCTGGGCCATCCAGAGTGAGAACAGAGTTAAATACTGCCTCAGAGCTTTCAAACGTGTATTGAAAGTTAGGTGATGCTGTGGGACCATAAGAATTATCATAAGTGTCTAGTAACCCCTAGCATGTGCTTAAAGAAAAGCTTGCATGCTAATTTAGGACTAATGGTTCAGATGAGTTTTATGTTTGTTATTGTGAAAACATTGTTTTTAAAAATTGTAATAACCAGAGAATTTAGGGCACATGTAACAGTTAAGCAGTTTGGTTTTTACATATGTATTTCTTCTACTTGTAAAGAAAATTCAAAGGAACAGATAGTTGGAAAATAAATGTTTAAGAAAACGTTAAGTCCCACTATTCAAGTAATGTAAGTTGAAACAGCTGTGACTTAATTTTTGGTCTGTCAATCTAGCAGGCATCCTTTGGGTAAAAAATAGTTAATTCATAGTTATTCATGCTTGTATAAATAATAGTGCCTTTAAAATGGTGATTACAAAGTATTCCTTTTTTTATTTAGGATTTATTTTATTATTTTGAGAGAAGGTGAGAGAGAGAGAGAAGCGGGGGAGGGGTAGAGCAGTCTTCATAGTTGTACATCATCGGTTGTGAGATGGTTTCATTCCACACAGATGGATATGGGGCCATGCAGGGCGAGAACCGAACCCGAGGCCTCAGACATGAGAGGCAAGAACCTTTGCCTCCAAGCCATCCCAGAGGTTACCAGTTGCACCGCAGTTCAGCATATGGGTTTGCATGGGCCAGGGCAGGGATTTAATCCCAGAACCTCGGAGTTGCAAAGCTAGCACCCAACCTGCTGAGCTATCCAGGCATCCCCACAAAGTATTCTTAATGATAGGAAAATATATCAGTTAGGATGCTTTCAGCTTAAAGTTACAAAATAGGCTTTTTAATCTTCATAGCAAGTTAATGGGGCAGATACTATTATTGTTCCTATTTTACATTTATTATCTCACATAACAAGAAGGAAGAAAGCAGGTTCAGTGTTAGTTAATTAAGATTCTCTGCCATTCTGGTTTGCCTTTATGGTTTCAAAGTGGTTACAAAAGGATTTACGAGTCCAGCCGTTGTCAATATAACAAGAATGGTTACAAGGCTAGATATTTTCCTTTTCATACTATTAACCAAAACAGAGTCCCATGCTCACCCCTGAAGTAATCATTGGCAAAAGGAATTACAAGGACTATTTACTCCCTTATGATACAGCCTCTGGGAGCCATGGTCAGTGTCCGCATTCCCTGAGTACTTTGCTATTTTTTGAGACCTAAACCAAATCAGGGTTTTTAATAGTAAGGGAGAAACTATTTGGATCAAAACCAGTAGTATCTGCCACACTTACATTATGATGGGCAGCGTTTGTTTCTTTTTTATATATTCTAAGTTTTCTTAATTAGTTAAGTGTTATTTTTATGAAAGACAGATTATCAAGTTGATTATCACACAGACTCTGGGCCAATCTGGGTAACATTGGGCAAGTTATTCAACATCTTTATGCCTATATTATCTCCTTGTTAAGATGAGAAGTTATACTAGCACCCATTTTATGAGGTTTATGTGAGAATAAGAGTTAATTTGTGAAAATGCTTTCCATTAGTCAGGGTTCTTCAAAGAAACAGATCAAATCTAGAATGTGTTTGTATGTATGTGTACACACACATACTTATACACATATATAAGGCGGGAGGGGTACAGAAAGAACCAGAATTATCTCTAGGTGGGTGTTCTAGGAACCCATCTGTATTAGTGTACCAGATAGCGTTGTAGTGAGAGGCTGCATTCAGCTTCAGTGAATTTTTTTTTGGACACTCTTTCAACTCATTTGTCGATTTTATGATGGGTGATTTACACAAACAACATGTGGCATGACAACACACCTGCCCACACCATGTTGAGTATTCAAATTTTTGACCAAAAATGGCATGATTCCCATGCCCTACTCTTCCTATTCACCTGATTTTGCCCCAAATGACTTTGATTTTGTTTCCCTGGATGAAAAAAGTCCTCAAAGGGAAACATTTTGCTGATGTGGAAGAGGTGAAACAATAAATGGCAGAAGCACTAAAAGACATCAAAATGGACGAGTTCAAAAACTGTTTTGATCTGTGGAAAAAGCATCTCGATTGGGTGTATTGCATCAAATGGAAAGAACTTCGAAGGTGACTGAAGTTCAATCAGTTTTTTATAAATAAGTTCTGGGTTTTTTGGGTCCCCCTTCATATATGTATTATGCACATAGAGAAGGAGAGGGAGAGATTCATAATAAGTTGGCTCATACAGTTATGGAGGTTGAGAAGTACCAAGATCTGTGATCTACAAATTAGAAACCCAAAAGAGCTAGCATGTAGTTTCAGCCCTAAGCCCAGCAGACTAGAAACCCAAGATGAACGGATGTTTCAGTCCATGTCCGAAGGCCAGAGAAAGATTTAGCTCCGGAAATCAGGCAGAACTTCCTTCTTACGTTCCTCATTCTCTTCTGATCTTCAGCTGATAGCGTGAAGCCCACCCATGTTAGGAAGGGCAGTCTATTTAAGTCAGTCTACCAATTCAAATGTTCACCTCATCCAGAAACATCCTTACAGACACACCCAGAGTAATTTTTGACCAAATATCTGTATTCCCAGTGGCCCATTCAACTTGACACACATGTAATCCTATAAATATATTATATGTATAGTAGCTATTACTATTTTATAATCTGAAAATGATTACAAATAAAGAAATCCAGATGTGAAAGTTTGATTTTCCCCAATCAAGGTGAATATTCATATTACAGAAGAATTTGCTTTCTAAAAGTACGTTTAAGAATAAATTTTACATTGACTTCAATTTCAAGTAATTTAAGAGATATGTTGTTGTTTTTTTAGTTGTTAAATTTATTGGGGTGACATTGGTTGGTAAAAATTACATAGATCCCAGATGTACAGTTCTATGCAATGCATTATGTGCTCACCACCCAGAGTTACTTCTCTTTCCATCTCCATATATTTGTAGGCAAGGGGCATCAAATATAAGAGATATTTCTTTTTTTTTTTTTAAGATTTATTTTATTGTTTTTGACAGAGATACAAAGACAGAGATAGAGAGAAGGGGGAGGGCCCAAAACGGTCTCCATAGTTGCATATCATCGGTTTTTCCACATAGTTTTATTCCACAGGTGGGAGAGGGGCTGCACAGGGCAAGAACTGGGCCGGGGTCTCACCCCAGTGAGAACCAAACGGGGCATTTCCCAGTTCAGCATGTGGGTCCACACGGGCCAGGGCTGGCATTCGATCCTGGGTCCCCAGGGTTGCTAAGTGAGCACTTAACCCACTGAGCCATCCCAGCTTCCCCCAGGAGATACTTCTTAATGTCTACTATGAACTATTCTCTTAAGTTGATCAAAAATTGAATAATCAATCCATGGATGTAATGGATCATTTTAAGTGTTTTGTAAAGATATTCTACACTATAGGAAAAGCCTGTATAAAATAAAATTAGGCATCTGAGCTAAAAGTTGTTTGTATGATCAGTTTATACAGAGATCTCTCGCTGCATAAGAGTATAGTAAACCCTTGGAAATCAGCTTCAGGGAACAGATGGATCACAATTGTCTTCTCAGCTCTGAGAACTGAAGTCTTGTTTTCGAGCCCTATCCTTTTTGACTGCTACATTATTTGATACCATCGACCATCACCTCTTGGTCAGTCTGTTCTATGTGACTTCAGCCACTCTGGTTTCTCCTGATTCACACCACACTCCTTCCCTCCTTCTTCTTCCGTCCCTTCTCTGTTTTCTCATCCTGAGAAGCTCTCTCTAAAGGGATGGGCAGCTGCTGGGTTTGAGTCTCTACCTTGTTTTCCAGGCAAACTGCCTTCTCTGTCTGTGTACGTTTGCAAGGCTTTTACTCCACAAGCCTTTTATCTCCTTCCCACCTTCACCCTGAAACACATGACCAGTATTTCTCACTGGGCATGGACCCTACCTATGTGTCTCTTCTTTGACTGCTACAAACTCAACATGGCCAAAGCCAAATCCTCACTCCTTCCAACCCTCTTTTTCTTCTTGTACTCTCTAAATAAGCTAATGACTTTATTTTCTTTTCATTAAAATCAACACAATTTACTCTGAATGATTACATATTTCCAAAGCATGAAATCTGAATTGATGAAGCTTACTCACTTTGTTGTTTTTTGTTTGTTTGTTTGTTTGTTTGTTTTTCATGTCATTTAGATTATCATCTGTGGAAGACAGATCATCTGTAGTTATTTATCTCAAAGCATAGAACTAAAGGTCGTCCAGCATTACATTGGTCAAGATGGACAAGCTGTGGTTCGAGAACATTTTGACTGCCTCACAGCCAAACAGAAATTGCCTTCATACATACTAGAAAACAGCGAACTGACAGAGTTGTGTGTGAAAGCCAAAGGAGATGAAGATTGGTCGAGAGACATGTGCCTGGAAACCAAGGCCCCTGAGTATAGCATTGTCATTCAGGTATGAGAAGTAATACAATCTAGAATAGAACCACTTTAAAATGAAAAATTTCTCATTATACTCTTTATTCAATCCAATACTTTTTATTAAAAGGTGATATATACAAAAGTGGGAAGATCTGAAATAATAAAATGAGATTTAAAATATTACTGTTCAAACTGCTTCCTACCCATCCCATGACAATCTTTGTATCCATTCCAGTAGTTCTGATAGCCAAGATAACTACCCTTTTGAGATGGAGATGAGTTATATCTTGAAAAAGATTCTGATGCAGCAGGGCTTTGGTTGGGGGTGGGGTAAAGGGTGTCCTTACACATAAGAATTTTTGTAATAATGTTACTTTTTTGTCTCTTCCTCTACCTCCACTATCATCATCACTTTCATCCCATAAAAGACAAGTCCTCTCTTCCATTTTCCACTCAGTTTTATGTGTCTTTCCTCATACAAGTGCCTTCGTCCTTATGGAAAGAATTAGCCCCGTTAACACACTTCACATTCACTTTATGCTGTAATGAAGTCTATTTTTGCTTAGTTATTCCTTTTTATATAACTTTAAACTTTTTAATTCTCCAAACCAATATTATATCTGTGCCTTATTTTTATTAATTAGTAAACTAGTATTTAATAGGCCTTTTTTCTGTCTCACGTGCAGGTGCCATCTTCAAACAGTTCTATTATTTATGTCTGGTGTACAGTTTTGACTTTAGAACCCAACTCTCAAGTTCAGCAACGAATGGTGAGTCCTTTCCAATCCTAAAATATGGTATATGACTCTAACCTTTCCTGTTCTGAAATAAATTAAGGTCAGAGTGACCCAGGAAAGAGATTTATTTCAGGTTTGTTTCAGCATCAAACAGCTGGAATACTGTAACAAAGCAAATATGAAAGTTCTTCTGTCCTTTTATTTTTATAGATTGTGTTCAGCCCTCTTTTTATCATGAGGAGTCATCTTCCAGACCCCATTATCATACATTTGGAGAAAAGGAGTCTGGGATTGAGTGAAACACAAATGATTCCAGGAAAGGGGCAGGAAAAACCACTGCAAAACATAGAACCTGACCTTGTACATCACCTAACATTTCAAGCAAGGTAATGGAAAAATCCTTATATCTTCCTAAGAGAAGTTCAGGAGAAAAGTAATCTTGCGCTATTGAGGGGGACAGGGAGGCTAGAGTCTTTTATATGATTTCTTATCTTATGAGAATTTTATTTTAAAATTACCCTGCCTAGTGTTCTCGTATTCTCTTCTATAGTTTTAAATAAACTTAAGCCTCTTCCATTAATCTTAGAAATAAACAAGAGAGATCATCAGAAAACTTAATTGATGTAAAATTTCTCTCATGGAAGAAGGGATGAGTAGAGATCTCACCCAAGCATGGTTGAGGAGAGAGTGGGGGGCATACTCACAAGGGGAATAGCCAGAGCCCAGATCATCCAAGCACTGTGTCATCAATCTTTAAGTCACCCAAAATTGATTCAATCTCACGAAAAGTATTGGACTATAATACATCTGTGCTTAGAGTTTCTCAATAAATTATGGACCACTTTAGAAATCTGATATTTATTCTTGTTTTTTCTTTTCATTTCCTAGAGAAGGAGAAGATCCTTCACATTGTGCCGTTCCCATCTCAACATCCCTTGTTAAGCAAATAGCCACGAAAATACACCCTAAAGGCACAGTTCATCAGATCCTTGACGAATTCTATGGGCCAGAAAAGTCCTTTCAACCCATATGGCCCTATAATAGAAAGGATTGTGACAGGTAATGTTCTTCAGCCATCTTTTTCTACAAACATTTCTCAATATTAAGTAATAAGTAACCATTCACAAAAATGTTAAATACCCCAAAAGGTATTTTTTTAAAAAAGAAGATATTTGCAAATCTGACCTTTTACCTTTGAGTAGATGCATACTGTAGACTGCCTTACTCATAAAATAATAATAATAACAATAATTGCATGAAAAATTTCTTTCTCCTGAATGCAAATTTGGCATTGTATGACTGATATACAGAGAGATGTCATACGAGAACATTGTGTGTCTTAAACATACGAGTATTTCATGGATATTGAAGGCATTTTCTTTCACTGAGTCTCTTGGATGTGGTATTTGAAACAGGAATGAACAGCTGAGCCAGTGGGATAGCCCAATGAGAGTGAAGCTGTCCGTCTGGAAGCCGTACGTTAGAACCTTGTTGATAGAACTTCTGCCCTGGGCTCTGCTTATCAATCAATCCAGGTGGGACCTCTGGCTATTTGAAGGAGAGAAGATTGTTCTACAGGTTCCTGCTGGTAACATTATTATCCCTCCTAATTTTCAGGTATAACTTTTTAACTAATATGAATTCTTTTCTTTCAACAACGAGCTTTTATTCTAAGGCTGCGTTTATGTTTGTAACAAAGTGAATCATTTGTGGGAAACTGTTCTTTTAGACGCATATATAATGGGTATGGAATGTTCTTTGGTATTCAAAGACATTTCAAATAATTGGGTTTTTTTTGTTGTTTATTTTTTGCCCATCATTAGTATTCATGTTTGAGTTCTCATTAAATTTGATAACTTATCCTGGTTACATTGTCATTTCCATTGTGTATGAGATATCAGACAAGCATTAGAATTGGCCTGCTCTGGATAGATTAAGGACATAGAGCCATAGTCTGTGCTAACCTACCCTCTAGATATTTTTGTAGTTCTTACAGAGATATGCAAGATGGTTAAGCACTGAGGATTTCTGAGCAGCCATTTTTATCTAGGACCCTTTTCCTTTCTAAGTGGACTTTACTGTTCATAATCATGATGTTCACCACATTGTTGACAATAACAGCATGGACTCATTACTGACACAGGGGAAAAAACATAATCACAAAACAAAATTTCACAGGGAAATTTTATATTCCATCACAAGAGAATTTTTTTGATAAGTCTAGCTCATTTTTAAAGATTTATTTTTATTGTTTTTGACAGAGAGAGAGATACAGAGACAGAGAAGGGGGAGGGCCCAGAACAGTCTCCATAGTTGCACATCATTGGTTTTTCCACATAGTTTCATTCCACAGGTGGG